>CAUYLG010066266.1:0-38138 GCA_963573385.1 Cacajao melanocephalus
AAGAAAGAAAGAAAGAAAGAAAGAAAGAAAGAAAGAAAGAAAGAAAGAAAGAAAATAAATAA
The DNA here is from genome assembly GCA_963573385.1 of Cacajao melanocephalus. Taxonomy (NCBI): domain Eukaryota; kingdom Metazoa; phylum Chordata; class Mammalia; order Primates; family Pitheciidae; genus Cacajao; species Cacajao melanocephalus. Next base: position 63 of record CAUYLG010066266.1, read on the forward strand.
ATAAACAAGTGTACTAGATTTGTCCTTTTAAGCCAGTTTAAGCAGTGTGCCTCCTCTGTGCTGTTGAAATTGGCAGCCCCACATCTTGTAGACAGACTGTTCTGGTCTGCTTGGTTAGTTGTTATCCCAAATGCAAATCTGACTCACGGGTGAGATCATGAGAAATCTGGACTATTTTTCTTGATGACTTTTTCTTTCCTCTTCCAATTTTCTTTTGCGGTATTTGGCTCCATATGATACCCAGGCTGGGGAACAGAACCTTGAAAGGGTTGTTCCTCGGATGGTCTCTGCTGTCGTATGAATCACAAGACAGCTGGGGCAGGTTTGGCCCTGAACTGTTGCGGCTTTGGTGCGGAAGTTTAGGGTGTGTGTGTGTGTGTATGTGTGTGTGTGTGTGTGTGTATGTATACATGTGCACATGGGCGTGCTTATACATGTGTCTGTGTGTGAGTGTGATGGCATATGGTAAAGTAAGGTTACTGCTTACTAGGATTTGAGCCCTTTTTCTTATCAAATGGACTGTTTTTAGTCAACAAATGTTCACTTAATATCCAGCTTTTACTAGGCGGTGATGATACAGGGGGCCTCTTACTGTCCAGAGGATGTTACCTACAATTAAATAAGTAAATATTATCTAGTCTGTGTATTAGGATAATGATAGTTGCTGTGACAATTAAACCTCCATGTTTTTTTTTTTCTTGAGATGGGAGTCTTGCTGTGTTACCTAGGCTGGTCTTGAACTCCTGGCCTCAAGCAATCCTCCAACCTAAACCTCCTGAGTAGCCAGGATTACAGACATGCACCATCGCACCCTGCTCAAACCTCCAAGTTTTAATGGCTTAACATAACAAAAAAAATCATTTCTTTCTCACGTAACAGCCTAGTGCAGGGCTCAAATCCCAGGAAGCAGAAATCTTAACATACGGCCATCACAGTCAGACACGTGCATGCCTGTGTATACACACACACACACACACACACACACACAGAAATACATGCACGCACACATACACTAAATTTCTATACTGAAGTCACAAACAGCTCACGGCCAAACCTGCCCCAGCTGTCTTGTGATTCATACGAAAGCAGAGACCATCCCAGGAACAACCCTTTCAAGGTTCTTTTCCCCAGCATGGGTGTCATACAGAGCCAAAACCAGAAAAGAAAATTGGAATTGGAAAGAAAAAAATCATCAAGAAAAATAGCCCCGATTTCTCATGATCTCACTCATCCTTGGTCAGCAGGTGGCTCTCCTCCACATGGTGATTCAGGGACTCGATTCTCTCCATCTTGTGTCCCCACGATGTCCTAGGGCTGCAAGGACTCTGCCCGCAACTGGTGGGAGGGAGGAGATAGTGGGGAGAAGGTGCATCTACTTCTGCAATGCCTTGCATTGGAAGTGAAACACTCACTTCCTCTCACATCTCATTGGCAAGAAGTAACCAGATAGCCCCAAATAGCCCCGCTCAGATGCAAAGGGGGCTGGAAAAGGTGGCCCACAATGAGTCTACACTATGAAGGGGGAATATACGGAATTGTGGTGTTCGCCTGCTATTTCTGCTACTGTCTGGTAAGTACTTTACTGCCGTGGGTGCGCTTGGGATGCTACCCAGGCAAGTAAGAGAGGCACCTAACCTGGATTTGGTGGGGGGAGTCACCACATGTTGTTTCTTGTTTCCCCTCTTCTCCTGAGCTTGATTTCACCTCTCCAGCCTGCCTCTTCCTCCGTGTGTGTCTCTCACACCATTACGCCTGCTCTTTCCTGTCCCTGGAATTTTTCTCCCACTTCACCTTGCCCTTCCTGTGGCTAGTGCAGTATTCCATCAGGGACAAGCATGGAAGACATTCCCACAAGAAGCCTTTCCTGGACCCACAAATTCAGCTTGTGTTCTGGCATTCGATGGAGGCAAAGAGAGGCGATTTTTATTTGTTAGGGTTTGAAAGCTGCTATGGTTTGGCTCTGTGTCCCCACCCAAATCTCATCTCAAATTGTCATCCCTGTGTGTTGAGGGAGCGACCTGGGGGAGGTGATTGGATCATGGGGTTGGTTTCCCCCATGCTGTTCTTGTGATAGTGAGGGAGTTCTTATGAGATCTGATGGTTTAAAAGTGTTTGGAAGTTCTCGCCTCACTCTCTCTCCCTCTCCTTCCGCCTTGTGAAGAAGCTTCCTGCTTCCTCTTCACCTTCAGCCATGATTATAAGTTTCCTGAGGCCTCCCCAGCCATGCGGAACTGTGAACTAATTAAACCTATTTTGTTTATAAATTACCCAGTCTCAGGTAGTTCTTTATATCGGTGTGAAAACGGACTAATGCAAGAGCCCACGAAAGGCATGTCTGCTAATCAGATGGAAGTTTTACACACTTACACTTCAGCATCCAGAGAAAAGAAAGGCAAGGAAGCCATAAGGTGAAAGGGAAGTGAGGATAGGACCTCATTCATTGAGATGTTCAGTTTTCCAGTAGCTTAGAGGAGAGAGCTCCAGCCATTTGGAGACGGAGAGGTAGCATGGGCTTCCCGGTCACATCGGTACAGGAACCTACACTTCTACAGTTGAGTGTTATGAGTAGTTTCTGAGGGTTTATTTCTAAGGAATAAATGAGAAAAATTTCCAAATGGCAGTTGAGAAGTGAGACATCCAAATCGAGGCAGGGCCGTTCCTAGGGAAAGTGTCCTCTTTGACCAGGGAGGAAAAGGAGATGGTTGTCCAGCCAGCCTCAATCTTGGAGCAGAAGATGGAGGGAATGTAGACTCCTCTAGAGTTGGAACAATCCTGGAATGCATCTTCCAGTTCCAACAGGCCCAGGATCTTGGTAAGGAGCATGGGGTTTTAATTTTTAAATACGAGAAATGAGCATATTTCTCCTGCAGCCGAGCTTATCTCCTTATTAAAAAAAATATTTTCTTACTAATTATTTGTGATGATCTCAAGGAAAAGTGCCTTTTGTGATTATTTTGGCAAGTTCGTGCATGCAAGGGGCATGCTGCTCCTGTGTTTACTAGGCGATGGCTGCTTTTACTGTCTAGGTAACCATTAGAGTTCCCTAAAAATAGACCCATGAGCTGGGTGCTCAGAAACAGGCTTGGCAGGATGGTTTAGTAAGGGGACTGAGCTAACCCCCGTGGGACAGAATGCAGTTGGTCTCTCTTCTCCTCCACTCCAGTCTGAAGGCTTGGTTTTCTGAAGCTGCAGTTTGGGCCCGTATACCATAAAACAGTAATTTCACTGTGAGCTTAATGATAGGTGCAGAAACTGAAGGCAAAATATCCAAGACATGGCTTCAGTTTTTTTTTTTGTTTTTTTTTGAGACAGAGTTTTGCTCTCGTTGCCCAGGCTGGAGTGCCCTGGGGCAATCTTGGCTCACTGCAACCTCCATCCCCTGGGTTCAAGCAATTCTCCTGCCTCAGACTCCCGAGTAGCTGGGATTGTAGGCTAATTTTTGGATTTTCAGTAGAGACGGGTTTCATCATCTTGACCAGGCTGGTCTTGAACTCCTGACCTTGTGATCCACCCACCTCAGCCTCCCAAAGTGCTGGGATTACAGGTGTGAGTCCCGCACCTGACGATGTGGAGTCAGTCTTTAAGATCAGATACAGCAGTTCTTGATTAGCAGCCATTCAGGAGCCCTCAGACTCCCAGCTTGCTATGTGGTCCACTGTGTTTCTTGTGACTGCTTAGCCCAAGCCCAAACTTTCACTCATTCACCAAATATTGACAGGCACCTGTGGTGTGCCTGGTACCCTTCTTTCTAGGCACTAGGGATCCAGGGGTGAGTGAGACCCTCAAAACTCCTAGCCCGCTTAGTACCCACATTCTAGGAGGTGGGAGGACAGACACGAAACAGAAGCCAGAGAATATGTAATAAAACTTCAGGTGCTTCTGGAAGAAGAATCAAGCAGGGTAAGGGACTATGGAGGGATGGAGGGGACCTTACTGGATAGTGGGGACTGGGAAGGCTGCTCTGAGAAAGTGACAGTGAGGAGAGGCCGAGCCATAAGAAGGACTCAGGCAGGCACAGATTCCAGGGCAGGAGGGCCACCAAAAAGGAACAGCCAGTGCAAGGGCCCTGAGTGGGGAAACCAGCAGTGCCCACGGTGATGGAGTGGGACATGCCTTTACCTGGACTCCCCTTCGCTGCAGCTTTCGTGCCCCTCGACAGCTCACTCCTGAAGGTCCAGTCATGGCCTCCCTGAGCTCTGCACACCAGAAGGCAGGAGGCAGTGGGGCAGGGTTGCCGGCCCTGGTCAGGAAGGTAGAGGGGAAGTCTGCAGAGAGAGTGCAGTTCTCTACCAAACTGCCTTTTTTCATTGTGCTGGTCAACGCATGCAGAGATGGAGGTCTGCTTTCTTTCCAGTCTTATAGGAATTTGCTTTTTGGTGAAAAGGAAGGAATTGATGACTACAAATAACCTTGTGGCCCCTGTTCAGAGAAAGCCATTGGAAGTTGGTGGGAGATCAAACTACTCCTTTCTTTTTTTTTTGAGACGGAGTCTCCCTCTGTCACCCAGCTGGAGTTCAGTGGCATGATCTCGGCTCCCTACAACCTCCATCTCCTGGGTTCAAGCCATTCTCCTGCCTCAGCCTCCCAAGTAGCTGGGACTACAGGAACGTGCCACCACGCCCAGCTATTGTTTTTGTATTTTTAGTAGAGACGGGGTTTCACCATGTTGTTCAGATGGTCTCCATCGCTTGACTTCGTGATTCGCCCGCTTCGGCCTCCCAAAGTGCTGGGATTACAGGCGTGAGCCACCTCGCCCGGCCAAAACGACTCCTTTCTGTTCCTTGGAACCATGGGGCTGCCCACCACTGGGCGAGTGTCTGGCTGCTGAGAGTGTTCTGACTTTGAGCAGACAACTTCTGGTCTCATTGTCCCATAGAGCAGCTTTGACCATTGCCTGAATTAAGTCCTTGGATCTGGCTGGTTAACAGCAGCTCTGTTGCTAATAAATCCTTCAAACTCTTCTGCCTTGTGTTTTTCATGGCATATTTGCATGTTAGGATCATTTGGGTTTTGGAGTTGAGGTCTCCTGCTGTTCCTAACGTCATAAACGGCTGGTAATAACCCAGGAGGGGATTACGTTTTGGGGTTGCGAGTAGATGAGCTTGAAAAACATTAATCTTATTTGTGGACAAATTCGGCTAATGACAGACTAGGGAAAACAAAATAATTCCAAATCTGCAATGAGCGCTTGGTTATTTCCAAAGGGCCTGCTTTTTAATGACGTGTAGCAAATCATGAAGAATAAGAGAAGAAAAAAGGTGGAAACAGCATCCAGGAGTTTCGTGGTTTTGTTGTTGTTGTTTTAATAAATATTAAAATGGACAAACCTAGGCAAGGGAGCAGCATGGATCTCCACTCCCAGGTGGGGCTGGGGCTGGGGCCAGACCGCAGGGCCGGAGCTCATCTGTGGGTCACTGCGTAAAGCAAACCTCTACCACTGGCGTTCTCTGCGATGGGGGACTTTGCCTCACAGGACATTGGCAATGTCTGGAGACGTTTTTGGTGTCGCTAGGGGTGCTAAACATCTAACAGCGCATGGGATATCCTCTCTAACAAATAATTATCCATGCTGTGCATGGTGGTTTATACCTGTAATCCCAACTCTTTGGGAGGCCAAGGAGGGAGGATCACTTGAGGCCAGGACCAGCCTGGGCAGCATAGCAAGACCATCTCTACAAAAAATTTACAAAATTAGGCCGGGGTAGTGGCGTGCATCTGTAGTCCCAGCCACCTGGGAGGCTGAGGCAGGAGGATCACTTGATTCCAGGAGTTTGAGGCTGCACTGAGCTCTGATTATGCCTGTGCACTCCAGCCTGGGTGGTCCAGTGAGACCCTGTCTCAAGAAAAAAAAAAAAAAAAAGAAAGATGTGCTGGGCATGGTGGTTCATGCCTGTTATCCCAGCACTTTGGGAGGCTTAGGTGGGGGGGGATCATGAGGTCAGGAGTTCAAGACCAGCCTGGTCAAGATGGTGAAAGCCCATCTCTACTAAAAATACAAAAATTAGCCAGGTGTGGCGGCATGTGCCTGTAATCCCAGCTACTTGGGAGGCTGAGGCAGAGAATTGCTTAAACCCAGGAGGCAGAAGTTGCAGTGAGGCAAGATGGCACCACTGCACTCCAGCCTGGGCAACAGAGCGAGACTCTGTCTCAAAAAAACAAAAAAAATTTATCCAGCCCCTAATGTAAATAGTAGGGAAAAACTCTGACTCCCAGCTCCCCCCGTCCTGGCCTCATCTCTGGTGTGGATTGGCTCTTGCCACACTTTCCTGGGAGTTATTTCATCTCGAAATAAAGCCTGCAAGGGACCCTAAAATTATCTAATACTAAGTTTTACAGGTAGGACTTGCAGGGCTTCACATAGATTGAGTGGCTTTCCAAAGTTCACAGTAACACAAGTGGGATTAATGAACAGTAAAAGTTATTAGGAGCGTTTGTAAAAGAGGAGGCTTTATAGACTTTTTCTTTTTTGAGATAGAGTCTCACTCTGTCGCCCAGGTTGTAGTGCAGTGGCGTGATCTCAGCTCACTGCAACCTCCACCTCCCGTGTTCAAGCAATTCTTCTGCCTCAGCCTCCCGAGCAGCTGAGACTACAGGCGCGCACCACCACTCCTGGTTAATTTTTGTTTTTTTTTTAGTAGAGACGAGGTTTCACCATATTGACCAGGCTGGTCTGGAACTCCCGACCTCGTGATCTGCCCTCCTCGGCCTCCCAAAGTGCTGGGATTGCAGGCGTGAGCCACCGTGCCCAGCCTGCTTTGTAGGCTTTTTACATTCTGCTCTTGGTTGCTTGCTTTGCACATGCGTGCAAGAACTGTTGATTATCTGTTATGTCACTGGCACTCTGCTACCATCTATCACCCGAAGAAACATGAAGGCTGCCTAAAATGGGCCGTAAAATAATGATAACAGTGATAACAATGTTGAGAACATTTGCTGAGTGTTTACTCTGAGCTAGGACTATACTAAACCTTTTATTAAATCCTGGATCTCATTAAATCCTCTCTACAACCCTGCAAGCAGGCACTATTATTCCCATTTTACAGGTGAGAAAAATGAAATGCAAGGAGCTTTAGGAGCCTGCAAGCGAGGATTCATAGCCTTGCTCTTCTGGATTGCAGAGTGGGCACTCCTCCCCGCTGAGCTCGCCGCTGTTCCTCCCTGATGATTAGCAATTCCGTTGTTCCTGTAGTTAGGAGACATTGTTTTTAGGGTGTTGAGACCTAAACTCAAGGAGAAGAAATGTACAAGCATTCTCCTGGCTCGTACTGCTCAGGCCGTCAGTGGGGTTTTTGCCAGTGTTTTGGTTGCTGCTGATTTTGGATTTTTCAGTCATATCAGGACTTTGATTTGACTTCCACAAATACTTATAAGGATTTACTGTTCCCAGGAGGTGGCTAAACACTGGGGGTTCAGCAGGTGAGCAAAATGTTTGTCTTAGTTCGTGTTCCCCTAAAAGCAGACATTGAGACAAGGATTTGGGGTTGGAAGTTTACTTGGGTGCAGAAATGAAGAGGGAGGCGACAGAGAAGGGAGAGGGCTGACAGAGGGTGTGCTAACGAGGTGACTGTGGTGACAACCAGGGCTCAGGCCCTCTGTGACTGCTAAGAGTCTGTGTGGAACACATCTCAGAATCGCCCCACCAAGACGCCTGGACTCAGGTTATCTATCAGCTCCCACCCTTATTTCTTTATTGGGTGCAGGTTGCTTTTAGGAGCACAATTCCTTGGCACCTCCCAGGCCCAAGAGCACCCTCAGGGAGAGAGACAGAACTGTCCTTAGGTGGTCTAGGCCATGAGCTAGGACCCCGATGTCTGCTACAATCCATTCCTACTCCCAGTCCTGTGGGTCAGGAGAATTCACAGAGGTCAGTCACAGTACAGTCAGACAGTGGGAAGATGAGCGCAAGGAATGGAGTACAACCGAAAAGAGATGAGGGTTTCATCAGAGGCGTTAAGGAGAGCTTTCCAGAGGAGGTGACATAGAGAGGGTAAGAGCAGATTGAAAGCAGTTCCCTGTCGGCTGGGCGCAGTGGCTCACACCTGTAATCCCAGTACTTTGGGAGGCTGAGGCAGGTGGATCACGAGGTCAGGAGTTCGAGATCAGTGTGAGCAACATGTTGAAACCCAGTCTCTACTAAAAATACAAAAATTAGCCGGGCATGGTGGCGCACGCCTGTAATCTCAGCTACTTGGGAGGCTGAGGCAGGAGAATTGCTTGAATGCGGGAGGTGGAGGTTGCAGTGAGCCTAGATTGTGCCACTGCACTCCAGCCTGGGCGACAGAGCAAGACTCTGTCTAAAAAAAAAAAAAAAAAAAAGGAAAAGAAAATATAGTTCCCTGTCACCAATGCACCATCGTCTTCCTTATTCTCACTGCTAGGGCATGGTGTGTGTAATACTGCGTCCATGGTTGCTGGCATTTGTTGTCTGACAGCTTTGAAAGCTTCTCTTCCCGGGCAGAGTCATGTCAGGACACCCCTGTGGTCAGCATCAGGACCAGGAGCTGGCGTGCTGTGCTCATAGCGGCGGCACAGCCTCTAAGCCATTGTCCTTGAAGTTGTGTCTCGAAGAGCCCGGTGCCAGTCCCACGGCCCCCTACATCCTCTAGCACGGCCCTCCTTCACATCCAGATCATGGTTGCTCATGCTGTGAAGTCTTGGGCAAGTGGCCAGCCTGGCTGAGCCTGAGTTTCCTGACGGCCATCCAAGGCCAGGCACCCATGGCTTCCACTAATGCTTTCAATGCAAAATGCGAGAAACCAGAAAGCATGTGTGCAGATCCCATGGAGAGCTTGTTCAACACTCATTCCTGGGGCCCACCCCTGCAGAGGCTCTGATCTGTAGTTTTGGGGTCAGGTCAGAAGCTTTGCATTTAAAGGGCTCCCCTTTCTGCTGAAGCTGCTGGTCTGTAGTCCTCACCTGGAGGGGTGGGGCTCTAGGACCTCTTCTCAGTTCTCTCCTGGATGTTTTCATTTGGATCAGGGGATTCCAGCCTTAGCACTGCTGACGTGTGAGGATGGATCATTGCTGTGGGAGCTGCCCATGAACAGTGGGAGGTTTAGCAGCATCGTTGGCCTCTACCCACCAGGTGCCACCAGCACCTCCAATAGTAATGATCAAAAATGTCTCCTGACATTGCCAGGCGTCCCCTAGGAGGCAAAATCCCTCTACCTCGAGAACAACTGTCCTAGATGTTCTGGAATACTGCTTCTCAGACTTTAATGTATGTAGGAATTATCTGGGGGTCTTGTTAAAATGCAGATTCCAATCGGTAGGTCTGGGGAGGGGCCTGGGAGTCTGCATATCTGTTGCCCTCCTCGGCAAAGCTGCTACAGCCAGTTGGTGGGCCACCCTCTGTGGAGCAGCAGTCTGCACTCCAGTGAGTGGTACGCTTTGGCTGGACCCAAAGGCTCAAAGGCCTCCCTGCCAGTGTGGGATTTGAGCAGCCCCTCTAGTTCCCTCTGATTCCCCCAGGCTAATGAATCCGTGGCTGCTGCTTCTCTTCCCCTGCCAACCATGCCTCCAGCCTGGGGCCTCCCACCCTGCTTGTCCAGGGAGGAGCTAGCCTTCCTTTGGAAGTGACAGTAAATCAGTTTTCCTTCAGCGTGCAAAAGGATCTCACTAGGGCCCTCTCAGTACCCAAAGAACCCACTTTGCGTTTTGGAGTCTAGTATTTTTTTTTTTTTACTCTGAATTTCTAAAGAGGAAAATAGGAGGAAGGGCACCTTCCTATGGACAGTGAGAGGCACAGGTCTGCCAGCTTGAAATTCTAGGAGGTTTAGAGGAGATTGTCTCTGTGGAGTAGGGTGAGCGGTGGTTCTCACAGACAAAGAAGGAAGCAGTTATGAAACAGGAAGGGCCTAAGGCAGATGGGGCTGGGGGAGGTCCCTTTACATAACATTGAACCCCAGGAATTATTCTGATAATGAAACACTTTGTAGACTTCTAGAAATGCTGTCACTTTGCCCGTTGTTATTTTTAGCCATAGTTTCCCATTGTTGGGAATAGGAAAAATTCTCAGGAGACGTTTTCTCCATGGCTTAGGGAGAAGGTTTGAGATACTCTGGGGAAAGAAAAGTGGCTACTGCGCTGTGGAGCTCCTGTAAGGAAGGTAATCAGGTGTAGGGGAAAGAGAAGGAGCAGCTGACCTGTAAAGGTGGGTAGCAGGGCTCCCTGGGACATCTCAGGTAGGAATGCAGGCCCTTTTCCAGAGCAATGCTCTTCCTTCTGACCACTGGTTCTCTGGGGCTGCGAGGACAGCCCTGCCCTGCACAGAACAGTCTTGGACTCTGCACAATACAGAGTGAGTGTGTGTGTGTTGATGTGAGGGAGTCTTCCCCATTCCATGTTTCTGTGGGGGAATCCATTGCGAGTTCCAAAATGCCAGCTCTTTGGGACAAGTCATCTGCCTAGACCTGGGATGCCATGTTTGATAAGTCCTACCTAGAACAAGAGGATGTGACTCCTTAGTTTTCCTGAAGGAAGGGTGTGTGTGCATGAGGAGAGCTGGGGAAAGATTGGTGTGGGATAGAGCAGATGAGGATTAGTCAGTGCTATAGACTGAATGTTTTGTTCCCCAAATTCCTATGTTGAAATCTTAATCATCGGTGGGATAGTATTAGGAGCTGGGGACTTTGGGAGGGAATTAGGACTTGAAGATGGAGACTTCACAATGGGATCAGTCCCCTTATAAGAAGAGATACTAGGCCAAGTTCAGTGGCTCACACCTGTAATCCCAGCACTCTGGGAGGCAGAGGTAGGTGGATCACCTGAGGTCAGGAGTTCGAGACCAGCCAGGCCAACATGGTGAAACCCTGTCTCTACTACAAATAAAAAAATTAGTTGGGTGTGGTGGTGCACACCTGTAATCCCAGCTACTTGGGAGGCTGAGGCAAGAGAATCGCTTGAACTCAGGAGGTGGAGTTTGCAGTGAGCTGAGATCGTGCCACTGCACTCCATCCTGGACTCCACAGCAAGATTCTGTCTCAAAAAAAAAAAAAAAAAAAAGAGAGAGAGAGAGATACCAGAGAACTTGCTTCCTCCCTCTCTCCACCACTGAGGTCATAACCAGGAGAGAGCCCTCAACAAGAACTGAATCTGCCTGAGCCTTGATCTTGGACTTCCCGAGCCATGAGAAATACATTTCTGTTGTTGATAAGCCGCCCAGTCTGTGGTACTTTGCGATAGCAGCCCAAGTGGACTAAGCCAGTCAGAAAGACGACTTAGACCAACAGGCTTCAAATACAGTCTGTGAAAAAACAGGTACCAGTCAGCACTAAAGTTTCCGTCTGGTGAGAAATGAAGAACATAGAGTCAAGACAGTGAGTTTTTTTTTAAAGCTAAACTTACTCATTTTAAAGAACAGAGCTTTATGCTACACTTACGGCCTTTCTCCTTTGGAGGAACTTGAACTGTCTTGTCATTAATGAGAGTATGGTGTTTCTCAGTGATATTTATTTAGTATCTTTATTGGCCCAAACCAAAAACACTTAGAAATAATTTGGTTCCAAAAATAATTTGTAAAATGTTTATTGGCCTGTGAAAGCCAGATGTCTAGAAACCACTGAACTGGGCAATTAGAACAGTGACGGCGCAGGATGAGAGCAGTCTGGTCTCGGGCGGTGGCTGTAGGAGGGGAGGGAATGGAGGAGAGAGGACAAGACAGAATTTTGTGGCCAACTGGCTGCCTCTGAATCTGGGTGACTGAGAGTGACGATGGGACCTTTTATGGAAATGTGGAAGTTGGAGAGGGAACGTCTGGGGACAGACGAAACATTTGGGAGTCATAATCATAAAACATGAATGGCTGCTCTTTGTAGCGGGTATGGTACTATGAGCTCCGTTTTCCATTATTTCATTTAATCAATTTGACAGCCCTTCCAGGTGGGGGCTGTTGTTGCCTCCATGTTGCAAATGAGGGCGGAGAGAAGCAGAGGCACATTGTCCTCTGACCCAGAGGGGTGGAGGACTCACGTGTGGGACTGTGGGATCATGAAGCCCCAGAAGGCATCAGATAGATCAAGCCCTGTTCTGTGTCAACCACCCTGTATGTGGGAACCGGGTGATGTGGAGTGCATGGGAGCTGAGGAGAGAGGATGGAAAGGGAGAGAACAGAGCTGAGAGTAAGAGAGTATTTGGTTGGGGGACCCGGAAACCCCCAGAATCCGTCTCCAACCAGCCAGTCCTAAAAGGTGAGAACAGGATGCACAGAGGGCACTGGCTGGCAAGTGGGCACTATTTATTTCTGGACACTTTTTTTTTTTAGACAGAGTCTCCCTCGGTCACCCAGGCTGGAGTGCAGTGGCATGATCTTGGCTCACTGCAACCTCCACCTCCTGGGTTCAAGTGATTCTCCTGCCTTAGCCTCCCGAGTAGCTGGGACTACGGGCGTGTGCCACCACACCTGGCTAATTTTTTGTATTTTTAGTAGAGACACGGTTTCACGATGTTGGCCAGGCTGGTTTCCAGCTCCTGACCTCACGTAATCTGCCAGCCTTGGCCTCGCAAAGTGCTAGGATTATAGACATGAGCTACCAGGCCCGGCCCTGTAGAACAATTTCAAGTGACTCCTCTAAGGCATATGGCTTCCTCAGAGGAGATTTTTTTTAAAAGGGCAGGGGGTTTGGCTTTGAGGTCTGCTTTCCCCAAGGCCAGAGACATGGTGGATCCTATTCCTTCCCCTGCCAGGTGACTTCACTCACTCCCTTGTTCTGAGCGTTTGTGTCCCCTCAATAAGGTCAACCCTATAAACAAAGGATGAATCTACCTAGGAGCAGTGTCCTGCTTGAGGTAAAAAAACCAAAATGAAAAGTGGTTCACGGCTGAAAAGAACTGAAAACTTTGAAAGCTTTAGTTGCCAGGAAGGGTTGCATTACTGTCAAGCCGCAGCGGTGGGGCTGACCGTGGATTATTGTGCCTGCCCTCCCCAGACTTTCATTGGGTTTGAGGGGAGCTTCTGGAACAAAACCATTCAGGAATGAGACCCTGTCTCTAAAAATTTTTTTATTTGTTTAAAAAGGAGGATATCCATATGATGGAATACTATTTGGTGATAGAAAGCAATGAACTGGTCAGGCACGGTGGCTCACGCCTGTAATCCCAGCACTTTGGGAGGCTAAGGCAGGCGGATCACCTGAGGTTGAGAGTTCTAGTCCTGCCTGACCAACATAGAGAAACTCCATTTCTGCTAAAAGTACAAAAACTTAGCCAGGCATGGTGGCGCATGTCTGTAATCCCATCTACTCGGGAGGCTGAAGCAGGAGAGTTGCTTGAACAAAGGGAGTGGAGGTTGCAGTGAGCTGAGATCATACCATTGCACTCCAGCCTGGGCAACAAGAGTGAAACTCTGTCTCAAAAAAAAAAGAAAGAAATGAGCTATTGATATTGATACATGCAGCAATATGGATGAATCTCAGAATCGTGCTGAATGAAAGAAGAAAGACAAAAAAGAGTACATATGGCATAAATGCATTTATCTATGATAAAATTCTAGAAAAGGCAAGCTGGTCTTTAGGGGTAGAGAGCAGACCAATGTTTAGGGGCTTGAATGGGGATGGGTGGATAGTAGCGCAGGAGTGAGGGGGAAGGACCAAGGGAAGGGAGGGAACTTTGGGGGCTAATGGGTATGTTCATTATCTTAATTGTAAAGATGGTTTCATGTATAATACTGGTTTCATATATAAACATATGTGAAGATGGTTTCATAGGTTAAAAGTTATCAAACGGTATGCTTTAAATATGTACGGTTTATTGCATGTCAATTACATATCAATAAAGGTCTCTATACGAACTCCAGACATGGGGGACAGATAGCGAGCATTCCCGTAGGGCAGGCCTGTGTGTTAAAGGTTGGATTCCCGGGGAAGCCAGCTCCTAGTGAGAATACCCTGGAGGAAGCTCCTGGCCAGTACCTGTGTGATGAGACCAGCTGCAGTACATCTGCTAAGGACTCAGTTTACTCCACTCACGCCAGAGCTCTGGGCTAGCACAGCCCTGAATAGTTGTGATCTGGGATCCAAGCCTCTATGTCCCCTTGTTGGAAGCAGCAGCTGCTGAGGGCAATTCCCTGAGAGAGCTGGTCTTGCAGTGATACTTCCAGAGCCTGGGGATGTCAGTTCTCATGGGGGAAGTCTGGAGCCTGGGACGTCAGTCTCTGTAGGGTGATTCATCACAGCACCCCCTACAGTCTGGGTATTTTCAGTGGAATTTCTGATTGATTGATTCATTGATTGAGATGGAGTCTTGCTCTGTCACCAGACTGGAATGCAGTGGCGTGATAACCACTCACTGCAACCTCCATCTCCTAGGTTCAAGCGATTCCCCTGCCTCAGCCTCCCAAGTAGCTGCGACTACAGGCTCATGACACCACATCCGGCTAATTATTGTATTTTTTGTAGAGGCAGGGTTTCACTACGTTGGCCAGGCTGGTATCGAACTCCTGGCCTCAAGCAATCTGCCCACCTTAGCCTTCCAGAGTGCTGGGATTACAGCTGAGAGTGACTGTGCCCAGCCTATATTTCTTTTTTTTTTTTCTTTTTAATTATGCCAAAGGGAGAAATAGCTAGGGTCCCACCTCACTAGGTAACTTTCCTCCTTCAACTACCTTTTTTCTTTTAGACATTGAGTGATGTCAAAAAATTTACCCTTTCAGACTATTTGGGGAAGGGTGGTATGGGAAGGATAGTGGCCTCTGGCTACAGAGCCCCCCTCCACTGAGCTGACCAAAGAGAAAGGCTCTCTGTTTTGTGGGAGACCCTTCTCAGAGTGTTATCTTCCTAGTAAGTTGACTTGACAGGTGACTCTTCTTTCCCCTGCCCTTGACTGGAAGATCCATGCTGGATGAGCACAGATTCCAAGCTTTCTTATGGAAAACAAAATATTTTTTCACTTTTGCAAAGCAGCTTCTGCATAAAAACATTTCCAGTAGCTTATGTTTTCAAAAGGTTCCCTCTCCAAAGCCGAGGATTTTAAAAAGTGGATTGAGGCAGCTGTTCTTTCACGTGAAAGGCATGGTCTCTGAGGATGCTGGGTTTCCCTGCAGGTATCTGGCGGGTCATTGTGATCTGAAAAGATGCTTCTCATTGTACTGTATTGTGGTGTCTTGTGTTGTGTTGAATTGCATTTTTTATTTTTGTTTTATTTTTATTTATTTTTGAGACAGGGTCTTGCTGTTGCCCAGGCTGGAGTGTAGTGGCACCACCTCGGCTTATTGCAATCTCAACCTCCCAAGTTCAAGCGATTCTCGTGCCTCAGCCTCCCCAGTAGCTGAGATTACAGATGTGTACCACCATGCCTGGCTAATTTTTGTATTTTTTTAGTAGAGACAGGGCTTTGCCATGTTGGCCAGACTGGTCCCAAACTCCTGACCTCAAGTGATCTTCCTGCCTCAGCCTCCCAAAGTGCTGAGATTACAGGTGTGAGCCACCATGCCCAGCTTGAATATTAGATTTTTGAAGGTTCTTCCTGGAGGGAGAACTTAACCTGGAGATTAAGTTTCCTAGATCCTATGGTATTGAGACTGTGTAAACCCAGAGTTATTAAACTCACCTTCCAAGGATCTGTGGAATGCCTAAACTTACATAAAAGTACATGGTTTGTAGAATTTTATCAAATCTTCAAACACCACAATCCTCAAAATGTTTAGCTCCAAAGGGTTTAAATGCATCTTCTAGAGCGTTTTTCTCGGCTATCTGGTATGGAATTACTTTATGTTTATAATGCCTCACATTCGTGAAATGATTGAGAAGGCTTGCCAAATCCTCACTCATTCATTTGCTCTTTCATTCATTCATGGGTGGAGTAGGTGTCACCAGAAAACTGAATGGACTGTGAGCTTGGGGAGGACAAGGCCCTTGGCTGACTGCTTGTTACAAAGATCTGCCTGGGTTCTAGGGGACAGGTCCGATGGTGACCCCAAACTTCCCTTCACAGAAAGGCTCTCGTCAGATGGAAGGATGGAGCCGGTACTGGGGAAATGGCAAGCCTTGCTTGGTAGGCATTGCAAAAGAAAGCCATGCAAAAGGAAGCCATCTATCTGATCAGAGAGGAAATTAGAAGGGTCCTGGGTTCAAATAACATTTCGGAGACCAACTGCTAATGAGCGGTGATCACGGCTGGCTGTGGAATTCAGCCTCCTAAGATTTGAGGAGGAACTTTGCACTTGGGAAGCCAATTAAAAAAAAAACAAACTCATCATTTATTCCAGCCTCAGGAAGCTAAGTCTTCCTGTGCTGCCCGGAGGGGCTGGAATCGACCTGCATGAGGCTCCCGTTTCTGCGGCCAGACCCTGGTGGTGAACACATTTCAGGCAGCCAGGAACAGGCTTGTGGCTCTGCAGCCAGTCCTGCCAGCCTTCTCATCAGGACCTGTGAGCTTAATTACTCCACTGCTCTCTGGAAATGATACCGGCTTGTCCTTGAAATCCCTGACCGGGCGCCAGGCCCTGCTGGGTTTGTAGCTACCTCCTGTGGTGGGTGCAGGGAGCCTCTGCCCAGCCCAGCAGCTTGTCCCCTGCAGCTCCGAGAGATGCCTGCTGCAGTGATGGCCACAGCTAAGCTTGTGCTTCTCGAGCCAGCCTTGGTCCCTCAGACAGTGGCTGACTGTGGACACCCATTGTGGTGATTGGTCAAATCTGAATTCCTTCCCAGGATCCCTCCTCCACCCCCACACAACTTGCTTGTCCTCAAGATCAGCACCTGTAAAATAATTTCCACCATATATGCAAATAATTTTGCTTTTTCCATGAATGGAGACCATCGCCAGATATCACTAAATGCTTCTAAATATGCATTTAGTGATATTCACTTGGATGGAAAATTACTATTTTTTTCTTTTAACATGTGATGAACATTAAAGGCTTGTGACTGTTGATTCATCAATACTTGTAACATGTTTTATTTGTTTTTGTTTTTTTTCTTTGTTTTGTTGAGGCAGAGTCTCACTCTGTCTCCCTGGCTGGAGTGCAGTGGCACGATCTCGGCTCACTGCAACCTCCGCCTCCCAGATTCAAACAATTCTCATGCCTCAGCCTCCTGAGCAGCTGGGATTACAGGCGTGTATCATCATGCCCAGCTAATTTTTTGTATTTTTAGTAGTGATGAGGTTTCGCCATGTTGGTCTGGCTGGTCTTGAACTCCTGACCTCAAGTGATCCACCCGCCTTGGCCTCCCAAAGTGCTGGGATTACAGGCATGAGCCTATACATATACATAGGTTCCTCATATGCATATACACACTATATATGTTTAATATATATAATATGTGCATATGTGTCTATGCCTGTCTTCCTGTCAATACTTGCCTCTCCTAGCATATTGAATCACAAAATGCTATGTAGAAGAGTTTTCGAAACCATAAAACTTTTCAAAAGTTAGTCCTTATAATAAAAAGTTGACTTTAAGACAAGTAATTAGAGTTTGAAGATACTGACAGGCTGATTTTAGCAACAGTGGTTGCTCTCAGGGCATGTGATGCTTTTGGTGTCTATAGAGACTCCATTTAAATACCTCAGCTCCCTTGAGCTAGTTTCTCCTAAGAAAGGAATAGTAAAAAGGAATAGTAAAAATGTAAAAGAAGGAATGCTGGAGAGGAGTTTACTCCAACTAAATATATTGTAGCGGCATAGCTTAGATTCCTTACCAGAGGCAGAAAATATATAGTATGGGACTAAAAGAAGGGTATAATTTTTTGTTGGAACATCATATTCTTTCTTCTCCCTAAGACATGTAGATAGAACTATATGATTAGAAAATTAGACCCAAATGGCGAGTTTAAAGGAACTGGGATTGGTGAAACTAGAGGCGAGAGTGAGGGTAGCAATGACGGTCTGAAGCAGCTGCTGTGATTTCCTGGAGGACCCACGGGTGGGCAGAGGGAGGGAGAGCTACCACACAAGCTTAGCAGAGGGGCTTAGTCTGGACTTGGTAAAGACGGGGGTCAGCATTTGAACTGGACGCTCGTGTCTGTGGTCTAAGTTTGGGTGTACAGGGCCAATGCCAACAGTTTCCTTTCTTTCCAGTCCGTGGTTAGGGCAGACTGCCCCCCCAGGAGAATGTCAGTCCCTTCTTGATAGCTTTGTGTTTCTGGAAGCCTGACTGCCAGTAAGGTGGTTAATGGGGAGAGGTGGAATGGTACATTCTTGCTTTGCAATTAAGAACAAGGCTTCATTACAACAAATAAGACCAGCACTATCCAATACTATTAACTTTGTATTTAAAAAAGGAGTGTAATTTGAAAGGTTAAAGAAATGTGAAAATAAGAGCTAATCTCCATTTAAAGTTCTTAATAACTGTTTAATTGAATTCTGTTAATTTTCTCCTCCAAGATTGAATAGAACTAGCACATTCTCCATCTTTAGGCTGTGTGTGTGTATGTGTGTGTGTGTGTGTGTGTGTATGTACATGTACAAGGTTTATACATTTTGGGATTTCAGGACAGCTAATCCTCAAAAGCCCTGCAGGTGAATTTTTCACATAGGCCAAGACACCCCATTTCTACCACAAGTGACCTTGTTCCTTTTGTATCCTCCACCTCTCTCTTTCCGCTGACTTTCAGCCATAAGTTTAAGCAGAAAGACCCCTTCTCCCGATCATGGGGAGTGTGCACACCAGCTGTGTGAACCCCGTGACGCTCTCCCCACCCCCAAGTCAGATGGGAGTCATTTTTCTCTGGACCTGACCAGTGCTCTGACTTATCTCTTTGAGGCCATCTCCTCCTGACCCCTGCCATCTGGTGTTTGCTAGTAATTTGCATTTGGCCCTTAAGTTTTGCTCGTTAAACACCCTTGTTGGCAGCTCTGTGGCTCTCCTGCAACTATTACAGCTTGGCTTTGGGTACAGGCTGCTTTCTACAGAGCCTGAAGGTACAAAATCTCAGTGAGATCAGAATGTTAAACAAACAAACAAAAAAAGAAAACAAATTAGAAAAGAAGGTC
This sequence comes from Cacajao melanocephalus, assembly GCA_963573385.1. Classification (NCBI taxonomy): domain Eukaryota; kingdom Metazoa; phylum Chordata; class Mammalia; order Primates; family Pitheciidae; genus Cacajao; species Cacajao melanocephalus. Next base: position 18,990 of record CAUYLG010066266.1, read on the forward strand.
ATAAGATTGTCCTGTAGATTTGAAGTGATTTGTCCACAATCTTAGTGGATAAGATGTGGGATCATATTCTTTGAAGTTTTATTTTCTAGTAACATTTGTTAGGGTGCCTTAAAATATATATTCCAAGAAGTATAAAGAAAACAAAAAGGTGACCCATAATTTCACCATTCAGATAATCCCCATTGTTTTTTTTAAGTGGAAAATATGTACATGGTTACAAAATGCAAACAGTGCTTTGTGAATGAGAAAAGATGAAAATCAAAGGGCTTTGTACATGGACACATATACATTTACACAGAAGGATAATAAAACACAAGAAGTTCTGTTTGCTAATTTTTCACATAACGTGCCCCATAGCTCGTTCGATATCAGCTCATAAAGGTTTCCTGCACTTTTTGTATCCTCTGCAAAGTAGTCCATCGTATGGACATTTGAGAATTTATTTAACCAGTCCCTCACTGAGGCAGGCTTTGCTTGTTTCTAATTTTTTACTGCCATGAGTCTTCAATGGAAGACTTGTACCTATATCCCGGGAAATTCTTGTATGTGTATCTGTTAAATAAATTAATACAAGTAGTACGATTACTGAACAAAGTCAACATGTATTTTAAATTTGATACCCAGTGCCATATCGTCCCTAAGAAAGGTTGCGCAAATGTACACTCCCTCCAAGAGTGCGGGAGAGCCATTTGCCACCTACACTCATGAGTACTTTTAAAATGTTTTTTACCCACTTGGAAGTTATTTTGGAATTCGTGGTTTTTTTTCCCGCAAAGAGCAGAGTCAGTTGTCTCAACACCAGTTATAACAGGTCTGTTTTCCCTGTGGATCTGGAATGCTGCCCTCCTTGTGTGTTTATGCTGATACCACCCTACAAATTTCCAGGTGAGCTCCATCCTCCTGTAGCAGCCACCTGCCTACCGACAGTCCTACTTGGGTGTCTGATAGGTGTCTCAAGTGACAGATGATATGACAGTAGAGTCCTTGATTTACTACCCCCATGGCCCCTGCTCATCTTCTCTTTCTTGATTGGTGGTGCCATCATCTCCCCAATTACTTTGACCAAAGCAGTGGGAGTCACCCTGGATTCCTTTCTTTTATTCCACTTCTAACCCATCAGTATACTGGCGCTGTGTTAAGGTCATCTTTCAAATCAGAACACTTGCCACCAATTCTGTTACTTCTACCTGTTTTATCCCAACATTACCTCTTGGGTAGACCACTGCAAACTGGAAGGGCATTTCCAGAATATTCTTGTTGATGTAGAACCCTCGGTCTACAAAGTAGCTAGAATATTTTTTTTTTGAGATGGAATCTCACTTTGTTGCCCAGGCTGGAGTACAGTGGCACGATCTCAGTTCACTGCAGCCTCCACCTCCTGGGTTCAAGCAATTCTCCTGCCTCAGCCTCCTGAGTAGCTCGGAATACAGGCACACACCACCACACCCAGCTAATTTTTTGTATTTTAATAGAGATAGGGTTTCACTGTGTTGCCCAGACTGATCTCGAACTCCTGAGCTCAGGCAATCCACCTACCTTGGCTTTCCAAAGTGCTGGGATTACAGGCATGAGCCCTTGTTCCTGGTCCGTAATTTTTTTTTTAAATGCTAAAAAGATATGTCACTCTGCAAACTAAAACCCTTTAAAGGGTTTTCCATCTCTATTAGAATAGAATACAGAGTCCTCACCAGCCACTGCAAGGTTTATATAATCTAGTCCCTGCCTGTCTTCCTGGCCTCTTCTCCGTTACCCATTGTATCTTTATGGGTAACGAAGTCTCAATCTGTCGCCCAGCCTGGAGTGCAGTGATGTGATCTTGGCTCACTGCAACCTCCACCTCCTGGGTTCAAGCGATTCTCCTGCCTCAGCCTCCCGAGTAGCTGGGACTACAGGTGCGTGCCACCACGCCCAGCTAATTTTTGTATTTTTAGTAGCGACAGGGTTTCACCATATTGGCCAGGCTGGTCTCGATCTCCTGACCTCGTGATCCATCTGCCTCAGCCTCCCAAAGTGCTGGGATTACAGGTGTGAGCCACCGCGCCCGGCACCCCCACAACCTGCTTTTTGTTTTGTGATGTGTGAACTCATTTCAACCTTAGGGTCTTGGTCTTGCCTCTCCCTTTGCCTAGAATGCTTTCCCCTTGTCCTAGATCATCTGGGTTATGCTAGTTCCTTAGGTCTCAACTCATGTCACCCCATTACCCTTTATCTCATTGTCTTATTTTCTCTGAAACACTTCCCACTATGTAGATGTTCTTATTTATGTACTTAGTGAAGGGTAGAATCTTTCTCCATTTTGCTTGGTGCCAGTTATTCAACATCTTGAATAGTGGCTGGCACCTAGCAGGCACTGAGCCTATTTGTGGAATTTCATTTTGCACCATTGCCCTCTCTGTTTGTTCTCCATTCCTAAATTCCTTTTATTATTGTAGCTTCGTAAGTTTCAATGCTTGTAAGAACAGGCTTTCTCTGCCCTACCCCCTTCCACCCCGTTCTCTTTCATAATTTTGCTGGCTATTATGGTTATTTTTCCAGAGGAGCTTTCTAAAAATACTCCTTGTTGGTATTTTAATTGGGTTTACATTGAGTTTATAGATATATTTGGAGTGAAAAAACCATCAAACCTTTTTATTTAAAAGCAAGCTAGACTTTAAAAAATTTCTTTCAGTTCCTCAACAGGTTTTTTGAAAGAACTTTTTAATGTGGAAAACTGAGAACATACACAATAGTTGTGAAAACAGTAAAATGAACCTTATTATTTTTTTGAGACAGGGTCTTACTGTGTCGCCCAGGCTGGAGTACGTTGGTGTGATCTCAGCTCTGCAACCTCCACCTCCTGGGCTGAAGCAATTCTCCCACCACAGCCTTCTGAGTAGCTGGGACTTCAGGCATGTGCCACCATGCCTGGCTAATTTTTGTATTTTTTGTAGAGATGGGGTTTGCCAGGGCTGGTCTCAAACTCCTGGGATCAAGTGATCCACCCACCTTGGTCTCCCACGGTGGGATTACAGCTGTGAGTCACTATACCCAGCCCATATTATTTTCAAACAAATCCCAGACATCGTCATTTATTTGTCAATGTTTTTAGTATGTATTTATGAAAGATGATGACTTTAAAAAACAGCCATAATACATTATTGTACAAAAATTTCATATTTCTTTATCAATAGTTTTATTTTCTAATAGGTTAGTCATGATTCTTGTTAAATATCTGTATATGTTGATATATATATGTACACATGTGTACATATATATATTTCTCTTTTTTTTCTTTCTGAGACAGAGTCTCGCTCTGTCACCCGGGCTGGAGTGCAATGGCATGATCTAGGCTCACTGCAACCTCCATCTCCTGGGTTCAAGCGATTCTCCTGCCTCAGCCTCCCAAGAAGCTGGGATTACAGGCACTCACGACCATACCCCGCTATGTTTTTTGTATGATTAGTAGAAACAGGATTTCGCCATGTTGGCCAGGCTGGTCTCGAGCTCCTGACCTCAGGTAATCCGCCTGCCTCAGCCTCCCAAAGTGCTGGGATTACAGACATGAGCCACTGCGCCCAGCCAATATAAATATTCAAACTTTTGATATATGCCAAACTTCTGATATATCTATGTATCAAATCTTTTACAATCTTTTTAGTTTGTATTGAAAATAGGGATATGGTTTTCCATTATATTTTTCAAACTGTTATTTTTGCATATATTACAATGAACTGTTTTCCTACGTTAATTTCATAATCTGCTACCTTTGTTTTTGTTTCTAGACTTTCCTAGTTTTTTCATGCCTGTAATTGGAGGGTTCTCGAATAAGTTTGGAAAGTGCCTAACCACTCAGAATCTCTGTTCACGTTCCATGCGTGCAGGGCTATGGAGTTGGTGCTGTGAGCCTGAAGAAGACCCCAACTAGGCTGTTACAGACACCGGAGGGAATTTTATTCCTCTGGAGTGAGTGAGACATAAAAAGAGGCAAAATGATACAGTCACAGATGTAAAAAAGTTCATCAGTAAATCCAAACTACCTAAACAAGCTTCCAGAAAGGATTTCAGGGTATGGGAGTGTTCATACCAAAGTCAGGCTAGTTGGTAAAGGCTCCAAGTAGCTGATGGACCAAGTCTGGTGGAGAAACGCAAGATTGTGTGTGAGTCCACTCAAGCTCCCATAACAAAACACGTTTCTGCCACGTTCTTTGCCACTTGATTATTTATTTATTTTTAAAAAATAAATCCATAGTACCTAAAAAGTTACAGATGCACTTAGCCGCATTATGACAAACATGGCCTTTCCTCCAGTTTCCAGTAGCATATTCTCCTCATTTCTGTCTGAGACCTCGCCAGAGTGATCTTTAACCTCCATGTTGATACCAGTATTCAGCGGACGTCGATCTAGGCTTTTTCTGGCATGCACCTCCAAACTCTTCCAGCCTCTGCCCATTACTACCCAGTTCCAAAACTGCTTCCATATCTTTTGGAATCTGTTAAAGCAGCATCCCACTTCTTGGTACCAAAATCTATATTGGTCAGCTTGGGCTGCCATAACAGAATGCCACAGACTGGGTGGCTTAAATAACAGAGACGTATTTGCTCACAGTTCTGCAGGCTGGACATCTGAGATCAGTGTGCCAGCACGGCCGGGTTCTAGTGAGGGCCTATTCTCAGCTTGCCACCTTCTCACCGTGTCCTCACATGGCAGAGAGAGCGTGTGGATGTCTCTTTCTCTTTCTGTGAGGGCACTAGTTCTATTGGATCAGGACCCCATCTCATGACCTCATTTAACCTTAATCACCTTCTTCTTGACCCTGTCTCCAGTGCAGTCACATGGTGTGTTAGGGCTTCAGCATATGAATTCCAGGGGACACAACTCAGGCCATAGCAACATTTAACTTTGGAAAACAATTTCTTAGTGGAAATCCTCCGGGCCTGAGGTGTTTTAGAACACAGCTTTTTTTTTTTTTTTGAGATGGAGTCTCTCTCTGTTGCTAGGCTTGAGTGCAGTGGCACAATCTCCTCACTACAACCTCGGCTTTGCGGGTTTAAGCGATTCTCCTGCTTCAGCCTCCCAAGTAGCTGGGATTACAGGTGCACACTATCACGCCCAGCTAATACATATTTTTTTTTTGAGATGGAGTTTCACTCTTGTTGCCCAGGCTGGAGTATAACGATGTGATCTTGGCTCACCGCAACCTCCGCCTCCCAGGTTCAAGTGATTTTCCTGCCTCAGCCTCCCAAAGTGCTAGGATTACAGGCGTGAGCCACCACACCCAGCCTTTATACCCAGCTAATTTTTGCATTTTTTGTAGAGACGAGGTTTTACCATGTTGGCCAGGATGGTCTCGATCTCTTGACCTCGTGATCCACCTGCCTCGGCCTCCCAAAGTGCTGGGATTATAGGCGAGAGCCACCGCGTTGGGTCTAGAACTTAGCTTTTTTTGAATCTTTAGAAAGGTCACACAGTGCATATACTGTGTTATATAACATATACAGTGGGGTCTGGCATAGCACCTCGCAAATCAATTAATATTTCAGCAGCCAAATGTGGAACTATTACAAGAGTAGGATAAATAAAGACAAGAAATGGCCTCAGGGTAGTTGAGATCAGGCAAAGTTTTGCTGCCAGATGCCTTACAAAAGGAAAAAAAAAACCTCAGTTGTCAAAGCTTTTTGGATCTGGGAGTTGCAGATAGAAACTGTGGGTCTGTGAAATTAAAGGCCCTGGTGAGACTAACCAAGTCCCCTGAGGAGGCCAGAAAGAGGTAAATAGAGCTGGTCCGCTTCTGGTCAGATTGGCTTCCATTGAACTAGATAACCCAGGCTCTGCAGTCTCCAGCTGTAAGCACACAGGGCAAACCAGCACCTTAGGCTTCTTACTGTTCCTTCCCCCTCTGTGAAAAACCCACAGGGTCAGGTGCCGAGCCTCCAACCCATTTTCCTACCAGGTGACCCAGGGTAGGTGATGGATATAGTGAAGGCTCTGTGCATGTGTGCGTGGGGGTGCACACACACACTCAAATAGACGCGCGCGCACACACACACACACACATGCACACACACACGCTCACATACACTGTCACACACGCACACACTCACACACACACACACACACACACACTCTCTCGCCCTGGAGAGCTGAGGGGATCGCTCACCAGGCTGTCCTCCCACTCCAGAAAGCGGAGGAGAACCACCTTGGAGGTGCTGATTACCTCCTGCGTCTCCCCGCTTCCTTTTCTCTTCAATGAAGAGTGAATGAATGTACTGCAGAGTTGACTTAATATTTGCTCTGCTTGAGAGCACTGGGTTTCCTCAAGCAGGAGGTGTCAGCTAGGTCACAACAGGGCAAAACAACTCCTTTGATTTGTTTCCTTTCCAGGCTCTCCTGGGGTGATTGGCATTTCCCAAGCAGCAACATTGAAAACATCAAGGATGTAGCCCTGCATATGGAGGCTGGCCAAGAACTGGGACTCAGGGGCCTAGCCTCTGTGGGATTCAGGATGGGCTTGTCCAGACCCTGTTTCCAGATGAAGCCGCACCTGTCTACAGGTTTTTTGTTGTCGTTTTTGAGATAGAGTTTCGCACTTGTCGCCCAGGCTGGAGTGCAGTGGCGGATCTTGGCTCACTGCAACCTCTGCCTACCGGGTTCAAGCAATTCTTCTGCCTCAGCCTCCCAAGTAGCTGAGATTACAGGCACCTGCCACCATGACTGGCTAACTTTTGTGTGTGTACGTGTGTGTATATATTTTTTTTCTTTTTTTTTTTTTAGTAGAGACAGGGTTTCACTATGTTGGCCAGGCTGGTCTCAAACTCCTGACCTCAGGTGATCTGCCCACCTTGGCCTCCCAAAATGCTGGGATTACAGGCATGAGCCACAGCTCCCAGCCTGTCTACAAGCTATTGCTATATGAGCAGAATTATGTGTTAACTCAGCTGGCCCTTCATGTGTATGTGGTATATCTAATAAGTGAAGAATATTGGTGTTAGATTTCACCCCTACAGTTCCAGCCATTTGGACTGGATTCTACTGAGGCTTGTCATGGTTGATTGTATCCTTAGAGTCCTGAGTGGAGCTAACCCTGACCTCTGAGATTCTCCTCTCTGCTCCAAGAGAGGGTTTAAGATTCTTCTCTGGTGCACTGATCTCTGGGCCAGGGAGACTTCTGGAAGGTTATGATGTTCTCCTTATGAATCCAGTTTCCCATAATTTCTGTTCAAAAAAAAAGGCAAAAGTACTCTGATATTTTTCTGCTCTGATAGTCAATGCTGAAGGGTCTCTGGGTGGGGTCTTGGCTTCAAAGTCCTTCCTTAGGAAGGAGAAAGAGAAATTCCCATAGGCCTATGTGAGCTGTTTAGGCCCTGGCAAACTCATCAAAACCACCACGTAGGTCATTTGAAACGTCGCGTCCTGTCCCCACAGTTACTCATTCCCTGACTTTTAGAAATAGCCAAGCCTCAGAGACAAGTCTGGTAAAAAGATCATTTGGGATCAAAAACAAGATCAACTTCTATGTACAGATTCCCAAGGTGGCTACAAATAAGGGAGACGCTGTCAAAGGGATTTCTGGTCTTCTAGTTGGAGAAGCAGCCCATACAGGGTTGCATGTCTTCTGGATCCAAACCACCCTGGCCAGTTCCTCACTAAACTTCAGTTTGGACCTCTGTTAAATGCAAACAACTTGTGGAGTTGTTGGACAACTTGTCAAGTGTCTGGTGCCCGGAATGTGCTGTGCACGCTTACGAAGAGCCGTGGCTGATGACGAGGGTGATGGCCAGGATGGTGTTTTGGGTGTTTGTGTCCTGGAGCTGCAATAACAAGTTTCCATCAACTGCGAGGCATCAACCAACAGACATCTATTTCCCAGTTCTGGAGGCCCAGTGTCCAAAATGAAAGCTTTGGCAGAGACATGCCACCTCTGAGACTCCTTCTTTACATCTTCCAGCTCTGGTGGTCACACCTGTTCCTCAGCTGTGGTCAGATTACTCCAGTGTCTGCCTCTGTGGCCACATTGTCCCTCTTCTTCTCTGTCTTCTCCTCTTTGTGTCTCTGTGTGGCCTCCCTCTGCCTGTCTCCTAAGAATCTGTGTCATTCATTGCATTTAGGACCCGCCTGGATAATCCAGGATAAACACCTCCTTTAAGAATTCTTAAGCATATCTGCAAAAACTTTTTCCAAATAATATAACATTCACAGGTTCTGGGACTAGAATGCAAACATATCTTTTTTGGGGGCCACTGTCCAGCCCACTACACTCAGTGAATGCTACCCATGGTGATGATAATGATGATCGTGATGGCAGTGCCAATACCAACACAAAGCAGTAAAAAGTACAGATGTGGCCGGGCACGGTGGCTCACATCTGTAATCCCAGCACTTTGGGAGGCCGAGGCGGATGGATCACAAGGTCAGGAGATTGAGACCATCCTGGCTAACACAGTGAAACCTTGTCTCTACTTAAAATACAAAAAAATATTAGCTGGGCGTGGTGGCACGTCTGTAGTCCCAGCTACTTGGGAGGTTGAGGCATGAGAATCGCTTGGGCCTGGGAGGTGGAGGTTGCAGTAAGCCGAGATCGCGCCACCGCACTCCAGCCTAGGCAACAGAGTGAGACTCTGTCTCAAAAAAAAAAAAAAAATTACAGATGAATCTGGCGGGGGGGTGGGGCGTGGGCAGGAACAGCACCACAGAGGAGTCTAAGCTCTGGCCTGACTCAGTTACCTGCCTTCTGACAGTCTCCTGCTTCGCTAGCTCTGTCATCCTCATGACTTTCTGTCTCCAGGATTGTTAGGCTCCTGGGCCAGCTCACGGCAGCCCGGACGCAGAGGCATTGTGCCATTCCTAGACCAGCTGAGCGGTGTGGACCGTGTGTGAGGGCTCAAGCATGATGATATTTCCAACAGGCCCTGCTATACATGCAGGCCCGGCCAGGGCCCATTGCCAGCACCTGAGAGGAGCTGTGATGCAGCTCATGATCCGGTGATCACATCCAACTGGCTACCGGCTGCTGTCCAGGCCTCCGGGAGGACCCACCGCCTCTGTCAGTGCCAGGGGAATCGGCGTCATTCCCAGACCACCGTGCAGGCCGGCGTTCCCACTCAGCCTTGAATGCTGCTGCTGTTACGGCTGCTGCTTGGCTTAGGTTAAGCGGCTTCTTTGTTTTTTAACTGCAGGCCGGAAAGAGGCAGCTTTTGGGTCTGGCAAGGACCTTGGTGTGCAAAGTGAAGTCCCTGATGGGGAGGATACAGCCTGGTAGGGGCCTGCCATGCTGCTCATGATTGGATATGAGGGGTCTGGGGCCTCTGCCTGCTCAGAGCTCAGAGTGGTGAGGAGTCTGGGGGTGAGGGCAGGAGGACAGTGGGAAAAGCACTTCCTTTTCTGTCTCCTTCAGTGATGAAGATTTAGGGCTGTACAGCCTCCCATTATCACCAGCAGGGAGCTCAGAGTCAAGCCCAAAGTGTCTGTCTGCATTTGTGGCTTCCAGGGATCAGCTTGAAGCCAGGAGTTGCTTTGTTAGCAAAGTTTAGATGGAACTGAGGGGAAATTGCCCTCCAGTTCGCTCCCATATTCCCCATACACAGTTAATGAAGGGACCGTCAGTCTCTATTCAGGAACTGGGAGACTTGGATTCTAGTCCCAGTTCTGCCCTTATGGTCAGAAAACTTAGAGGAAGTCGCTTAATGCTGAATTTCAGATTCCTCACCTGGAAAATGAGACATGAGAAAACTAACTCCTTCCTGCTTCCGAGGTTGAGAAGGAGCAAAAGGGATTTCATCTGTCAAAGCCTTTTTTGAAATGGATCATCATTAACTGCATCATAACTGCCCAGGATTGAATATTGTTTTTAAAGAAAATGATAGAATATAGGCCACTCCTAAATAAAATGCTTCTGTAATGATGGTAGCATTAAGAATGTCAAGAACAAAACAACGCTTATAGGCTGGGCGCAGTGGCTCATGCCTGTAATCCCAGCACTTTAGGAGGCCGAGGTGGGCAGATGCCTTGAGGCCAGGAGTTCCAATCCCAGCCTGGGAATTGGAACATGCTGAAACCCCATCTCTACTAAAAATACAAAAATTAGCCGGGCGTGGTGGCAGCCACCTGGAATCCGAGCTACTCAGGAGGCTGAGGCAGGAGAGTCACCTGAACTTGGGAGGCAGAGGTTGCAGTGAGCCAAGATTGTGTCACTGCACTCCAGCCTGGGCGACAAAGCGAGACTCCATCTCAAAACAAAAAAACAAAAAAAAAAACCAACAACAATGTTTGTAGAATGTTAAAAGCTGGACACAACCATAGGTTTGGCCATCTTCAGCCGTAGGGTGTCTTGGCTTGATGTGAGCTCTTTGTGGGTAGTGATTGTACCTTCAGCATTTTCTCGTGTGCAGATTTTTGAATCTGCACTACTTGGTGCATAGGAGATGCCTCAGGAGATGCCGAATGCCTCAGCACCTGTGAGGAAGGAGGCCTGGAAGAGGAAATGGGACTGGGCACTCCAGGCACGCACTCAGCTGCCTCTTGCACCAGACACACTGTGTCCTTCCCACTCTGCACAGGCTGGGCCTTGGCCTAGATTGCCTTTACAATACATACTTTTTTTGCATATGTTATATCCCATTGTTTGTTTGTTTTGAGGACCAGACAGCAGGTTTATTTGGTGAATGGTGACAGCAAACATCATCCAAGAGAGATAAGATGAGAAAGGTGCTGAGATAGGAGAGCCTAGGGAGACTTCAGGCTGGATACAAAATTCACACAGGGAAAGGCACGGACTCTGGGGAGACTGAGACGCTCCTCAGCCATTCAGCACCATGTGGACGAGCTCTTCCCAGCTGATACAACCATGGCTGCCCTCGCGCCCTGCCACCAGCATCTCTACTTCCTCCTGTCATCTTCTCACCCAGTGTAGCAAGAACATGCTGGATTTCAACACCCATGACGGTGCCATTTCCTTTCTTGTCAAATGCCCGCCGTCCTTCGGCATAACCCTCATAGGTGACCTGGTTGGTCCTTGTTCTTCGCCACTGTCTGCAGCATGAGCAGAAAATGCTCAAAGTCCAGCACCTTCACATTCATCTCGTCACTCCTGGGGTTCCCTGGGACCTTGAGCACCTCAGCGTTGGTGGGGTTCTGGCCCAGGGCCCTCATCACGTCCTCACACTGGCTGTAGAGGATCTTGCCATCACCCGTTTGGTCAAACAGCTGGAAGGTCTCCTTGAACTCTGCGGTCTGGTCTTCGGTGAACTCACACATCTTGACTGCTCAGCTCTGCGGGACCTTCTCCTCCTGCAGTAATGGCTTTGTTTGTTTTTTTAAGTGAAAGCAAGTTTATTAAGAAAGTAAAGGACTAGGCTGTGTGCACTGGCTCATGCCTGTAATCCCAGCACTTTGGGAGGCCCGGGTGGGTGAATCTCCTGAGGTTAGGAATTTGAGACCAGCCTGACCAATATGGTGAAACCCCGTCTCTACTAAAAATACAACAATTGGCCAGGCGTGGTGGCACGTGCCTATAATCTCAGCTACTCGGGAGGTGGAGGCAGGAGAATCGCTAGAACCTGGGAGGCAGAGGTTGCAGTGAGCCGAGATCATGCCACTGCTCTCCAGCCTGGGCAACAGAGGGAGATTACATCTCAAAAAAAAAAAAAGAAAAGGAAAAAAAAGAAAGGGATAAAGAATGGCTACTCCATAGGCAGAGCAGCCCGTCCTGTTGATTCTTCAAAGTACACCTTGAATGCTGTGTCCTCAGAGAAACATTTTCCAGCCAAGTTGGTCCTCTCGTTCCTGGGTGCCCCCTACTCAGGGCTGCTGACAAGACCTAGATTTTGGGGGCACCCAAAACCTCATCCATCAAAGTCAATGATATTTTGATGCCACATTTCAAAAAGTAAAAATTATGCCAGAAAATCTACGTTGAACTGAATATTTGTTTGAAATCAAGACAGAATCTGACCTCACACTTGTACAACTCAGCCTCACTCACCTCGTTGTAGTCCCAGCCCTGTTCTCAAATCCAGTTTTATTGAAAATATTGAAGTTTCGTTCATCATGCATTTTTGTATTAACTTGGATTTTGTCAAAAGCTGCATTAAAATATGAGTTGTCCTAAAGACTGAGTTTTTGTTGTTGTTGTTTTCTGAGACAAAGTCTCAACTCTGTTGCCAGGCTGGAGTGCAGTGGTAATCTCGGCTCACTGCAACCTCCACCTCCCAGGTTCAAGCGATTCTCCTGCCTTAGCCTCCCAAGTAGCTGTAATTACAGGCGCGCACCACCACACCCAGCTAATTCTTGTATTTTTAATAGAGACGGGGTTTCACCATGTAGGCCAGGATGGTCTCAATCTCTTTACCTCGTGATCTGCCCACCTCTGCCTCCCAAAGTGCTGTGATTACAGGCGTGAGCCAGAACGCCTGGCCAAGACTGAATTTTTTGGTGCTCCTGAAATTCCGTGCCAAGGCCCTTCCATCTCCCTTCTTGGTGCACACCACCTTAGAGGCTGGTTTCTTTGCAGGGCATCCTTCCACTGCACCATGAACCCTCAGGCAGGGGCAGCCTCTTTCTTCGGGTGTTATAAAGATCTGATTGGGCCTCCTTGGTCAGCCTTTGGTTTCACCTGCCTCCTGTCTTGAGAACAGAATATAGCACTTCCATGTTTCCTACCCAGTTCAACCTCAGAAGCCTTTTAGGGAAGAGTGTCTGTTTTTCTGAAGACATCGTGAGGGAGGCAGAGGAGTATAACGTCTTCATGATTCTGCCTTAGGCATCTTTTGATTTTCTTCCCCAAAGTTCTCCTCTCTTGCCAGCTGTCTTACCTTTTTTTTTTTTTTTTTTACTCTTCTCTTTTTCCTTTTTTTTTTGAACTGGAGTCTTGCTCTGTCGCCCAGGCTGGAGTGCAATGTCGTGATCTTAGCTCACTGCAATCTCTGCCTCCCAGATTCAAGCGATTCTTGTGCCTCAGCCTCCTGAGTAACTGGGATGACAGGCGCTCACCACCATGCCTGGTTAATTTTTGTATTTTTAATAGAGATGGGGTTTCTCCATGTTGGTCATTCTAGTCTGGAACTCCTGACCTTGTGATCCGCCTGCCTCAGCCTCCCAAAGTGCTGGGATTACAGGCGTGAGCCACTGCTCCCAGCTTCCCTTATCTATTTCCATAGCCTCTTTAAGAATTCCAGCATTCCAGCCCGGCGTGGTGGCTCACGCCTATAATCCCAGCACTTTGGGAGGCCAAAAGTGGGTGGATCACCTGAAGTCAGGAGTTTGAGACCAGCCTGGCCAACATGGTGAAACCCTGTGTCTACTAAAAATACAAAAATCAGCTGGGCGTGGTGACGCTCACCTGTAATCCCAGCTACCTGGAAGGTTGAGGCAGGAGAATCGCTTGAACCTGGGAGGCAGAGGTTGCAGTGAGTGGAGATCATACCACTGCATTCCAGCCTAGGTGACAGTATAAGGCTCTGTCTCCAAAAAAAAAAATAGAAAAAAGAAAAGAAAAGTAAAAGAAAATCTGAAAGAACATAAGATTTAAAAATCACCTGGAATCTTGCCCCCGGAGAGAACCACTCACTGTCAACACGTCTTCATGTTCTCTGTTAGACTTTCCTCCGTGTCTCTTTGCAGAAATTGGTGATCTCTAAAGTGAAGAGAAGCCCACTGCCCAATCTGTTCCTCTGGCCCTGAACCAGTGGGGGAGGGGCAGAGGACATTGGCACAAAGCCCATCCAGCTGCTCCGTGGGTACCAGGAGGCCTCTGAGATTACCATACTCAGTAATACCACCTCCCTCCAAGCCAAGAAAAAGACTTTTGGGTCTGGCTGGGGTGCCCTGGCAGTAGCTGAGCACTTCCAGGCTACAGTTGAGAAAGCAAGTCTCTGCCTCCTTCCTTATTTCTTAGACTGAATCTCACACAGCAGGAGCTGCCTGAGTGCCTTGTGAATACAAATTTTATTGGCCTCTGCCTCTATAGTGGCAACATTGAAAAAAAGAAGGCTGAGTGGAACGAGCACTGAGTGTCGCAAAGTGCTGAATGTTTTACATACATCATTCCATTCACTCCTCATGACAATATCGTGATGTGTGTTATTATTATCCTTATATTATAAATGAGGATGCCAAGGCCCAGGAATTAAGTAGGTGGCCCCAAGGTTACACAAGGGAGTACCTGCAGATTGGGGCTGCAGCCAGAGGTCATCTGCCTTCAGAGCCGCCCTGGATTGTGACGCTGTCCCTTTTCCCTGTTGTGGTTTGTGGAAGGCTGGAATGGTAGGCAGAGGATGTGTCTTTGCTTGGCGTATTTTCTGTTCCCTCAGCAGTGGAGAAGATCTAACCCTGACACTGAACCTGCTTTGGGGTTTGGTATTGCTGTGTGTGGACAAGGCTGCTGGTTTTCATTCATTCATTCAACAGATATTTGTAATATGCTCCAAGCCCTGAGCTGCCATGAGGGATAGGAAGACAAATATTTGTGAAGACCCTGTCTTCACTGATGTTATATTCTGATAGGGGAGAAAGACATATACCTAACCCATCCCGTTCATGGTGGTAAGTGCAGTGGTGGAGAGTACTGGGGCAGGAAAGAAGAGGAGCATCTAAATCAGAACAGTCTCAAAAAGGTGGTGGGCGAGGGGTGGGTTAAGGAATGGCTTCCCAGAGGAAGGAATTTTTGAGCTGAATGTTGAAGGCAGAGAGGCCTGAAGCGGCACGGAGTGTCCAGGAAAGCACCTGTGGTTCATTATGGCTAAATTCCTAGGGAGTTAGGGGCAAAGACATGGTCTGGGGCGCTCAGAAGTGCCAGATTAGAAAAGAGTTGAGGGCAGGCATGGTGGCTCATGCCTGTAATCCCAGCACTTTGGGAGGCCAAGGCAGGCAGATCACTTGAGCCCAGGAGTTCAAGACCAGCCTGGGCAACATGGCAAAACCCCATTTCTAGCTTACTTGCTTATTTATTTATTTATTATGAGACAGAGTCTTTTGTTCTGTCACCCAGGCTGGAGTGTAGTGACGTGATGGCTCACTGCAATCTCTGCCTCCCGGGTTCAAGCGATTCTCATGCCTCAGCCTCCCGAGTACCTGAACTTACAGGCATACACCACCATGCCAGGCTGTTTTTTTTTTTTTTGGTATTTTAGTAGAGGTGGGGTTTCACTATCTTGGCCAAGCTGGTCTCAAACTCCTGGGATTATAGGCATGAGCCACCGCACCTGGCCCTCTATTTTATTTAAAAAGAAATAAAGGAGGTTGAGAGATTTAACTAAGGAGTCTAAATGCCATCCTGAAAGCTTGGGGAACCCTTGAAGGATCTTAAGGATCAGCTCTATGTGTTCCACAGACCACACTTGGCTTCAGAGTGGAGGCCGGCCTGGAGTGGGACAGATGGAGACAGGAGTCTGTTGCAGGGGACAGGTGATTTGGCCTGAATGAGAGCCAGGCAGAGGCCGTGGGGATGGACTGGAGGACATGAGGTGTGAGAGAGATTGGGAGGAAGACACCATATGATGAGAAGGTGAGTTAGGCCTAGCGGGAGTAGAAGAGGAAGAAAGCCAAGATAATTCCTGACTTCGGGGCCAGGAGTACATGGTGGGGTCTTCCCGGAGGCAGGAGGGAGGAGGAGGTGGGGGGAGGAAGGGGCTGGCCGGCAGTTGGTGGAGGATGAGCTTGGGAAGCCTGAGTTAAACAGATGGTTTCAGTGGTAGGTGGGAGCTTAAGGTCTTTGCTTTCATCCCCTCTCCCTTTGTTCCCTTCCCACACCCCTGCTTCCTTTCTCCTCCACCCACATCCTGCTGTCGGCCCTTTTAGTTAGGTGGCCTCTGTTTCATCCTGTGTGCAGTTTGTTCAGGCCAGGGTGGCTGCATTCCCTGCCAGGCCCTGCAAAGATCCCCAGCATCCTGGGAAAGAAAGTCTCCTAGCCTTTCCTTTTTACAAATAGAGAAACTGAGGCATGAAAAAATTTTAAGCCGATTGATACTAGTTTCCCAGTGAGGGAAGGGTGAAGCCATTACCTGGCCGAGGAGGAAAAGGGAAGAAGGATGGGACATTTTAAGGTGACCAGCTCATCCTAGTTTGTCAGGACTGCCATGGCATTAGCATAGGACGGTCCCATATCCCAGGAAACCTCTCAGACCTGGGTGGACCAGGACACTTGGTGACCTTAGATTGGGAGGGTAAAGGGAGGGAGTTCTTCTGAATGTCCGGAGCTAGGCGTCACTGCGCCTGGGCTCCCATCTCTTAGGGGGCTATCTTCCCCCCAGGCCCTCTGTCCATAGGACACAGTGTCAGCTGAAGCACAGGCTGCCTCTGGCTGTGCTGGAGTGGGGGGACGGGTGTGCTTCCAGTGCTGGAGCCACCTGCCGTCTGACACCTGAGTCTCTAGTCCCCAGGGCTGGACTGTTGTAGAGACCCAGTGCTGAGCACACAGTGGCTCCTCCATGAGTATTTGTCCCATGGCTGAAACCTGAATTTGACATGAAAAGGGGCCAGGCCTGGAGAATTTTTTTTTTTTTTTTGAGACAGAGTCTCGCTCTGTTACCCAAGCTGGGGTGCAGAAGTGCGATCTCGGCTCACTGCAACCTCCACCTCCCAGGTTCAAGTGATCCTATGGTCCTCCCACCTCAGCCCCCTAAGTAGCTGGGATTATAGGCATGTGCCACCATGCACAGCTAACTTTTTTTTGTATTTTTTGTAGAGACGTGCCATGTTGCCTAGACTGGTCTTGAACTCCCACACTCAATTGATCTACCTACCTCAGCCTACCAAAGTGCTGGGATTATAGGCATGAGCCACCGCGCCCAGCTGAGAAGTCCTTTTTCCTGACCTATTCAGTGGGAGCCCTCTAGCTATACGCACAGGTGTCTTTTTGCTCACAGTCCCTTCTGCATCCTCAGACACGAAAGCCTTCTTGCTGTCTTATTTAGAAAACCCACTGCCTGTTCTAATCCACTGCCTCTAATCTCCCGAAGCCCCCGACTCTGCATGGGGCCACCAGTCCCCCAGGCAGCTTTGATGCCACACATTTGCATCTGGGAACGCAACTCTGGTTCTCTCTCACATTCGGAAACCATGGGGATAATGAGCAGATGTTTTTCTAATAACGAGAAGATGGTGCAGGCGCCGACACATGAGAATAGTTTCCAGTCCCTAAGTTAATTAGCAAGCTGGGGAGCCCAGATAAATGCAGCTTTCTGTTTCCTTTCCTCAAGTCTAAAATATCTGATGTGGAGGTTCCCTCCCTGCTTTCCCCTCCACCCCAAACATCAGGATTTGAAGGGAAACATTTAAATGCCCGATAACCTGAGTGTATGGAACTGGCTTCTAAGCAGCCCATGGCATGTGTTCCGGCAGAAACTGACGCTTGTAAATACACAGTCAGTTCTCAGTGATTTGCTGGCTGTCTCTCCCTCCCCAACACCCCCACCTTGGCTCATTTTTTCTTCATATTTACTTTCTCATGGGCTTTAGGGCAGCATTCTTGGGAGTAGAGAGGGGATGAGAGTTATGGAGCTTTACATGCCAAGCCCTTTGTTAGTGGCATTTTTTTTTCTTTGTCTCATCTAATCTTTAAGCCATCCCGTGAGGGAGGCATCATTGTTTTCCTTTGCTGGACAGATGGCAAAACTAAGTCTTAAACAAGCTAAGCTACTATAGCTGCTAAGTGGGGAAAGAGATTTAAAGCTGGGTTTGGCAAAGCAAGGCTCAAGTTTCCCACCTTAGGCCTTGGACCTAAGAGTTCAACCAGTCCATTTCTCCTCGTGCCTTTTTTTTTTTAAATGGAGTCTCTCGCTGTCTCCAGGCTGGGGTGCAGTGGCGTGATCTCGGCTCACTGCAACCTCCACCTCCCCGGTTCAAGTGATTCTCCTGCCTCAGCCTCCTGTGTAGCTGGGATTACAGGCGCACGCCACCATGCCCAGCTAATTTTTGTATTTTTAGTAGAGATAGGGTTTCACCATGTTGGCCAGGATGATCTCGATCTCTTGACCTTGTGATCAGCCTGCCTCGGCCTCCGAAAGTGCTGGGATTACAGGAGTGAGCCACTGTGCCCAACCTCTCTCCTTATTTTAAAGGTGCCCATAGAATTCCCAAGGACACGCATTGACGATGATGGATCTAAGGGCAGAAATTGGCTTTCCAGGCCTTGAGTTCCACTTTGCCCACTCTGTGGTTCCTTCTCCCTACCCTGCCTTTAAAAAGTCTGGCCTACTGACATTCTCTCTTTTCTTTGGGAAATGGTTAAGAATGAGAACAGTTAGTGTTTTCAAGCAGGTTGAACAGTCTCTAGAAGTCAGAGAGAAAGCCCAAGAGATTATCTCGAAATTTCTTCCAGCCAGAACCAGGGTTTCTTTGTAAAATACAGAATACTCCGCATTTGAGGCTCAGTCAAATGAGTGTGTTCCCTGGTTGACGCTGTGTTTACTGACTCTCAGTGGCTGTTGCTAACAGTACTTTGAAACCAGAGACATGTGTTTTTAATAGAATTGCAAGTTTTATGCCTTGTTAAAAATACTGCCATGGCTGCTGGCTGGGGGAATCAGGCAGCTATGAATTCCATTCTCCGTCTGCCGGGGCAGAGGAGAGGGCCTGGCTGAGGATGGCCTCTGCCCTCACATTTGCTTTCTTTCCTGTGTTTGCTCTTGGGAATAACCACCAGTTACCAGCTGGTCTTCTCAGCTCCACTCATACATGGAAGAGCGCTGGGCTTCATGCTCTCTGAATGGGAAGAACAAAGCACTTGTTTTTATTTTCAGAGAAGCTTTTGCCTTAATTGTAAAGAGCAGCCATTGGATTTTGTGGAAAGCCTGAGTTACAGGGTACTTTAGCGAACCAACCCAATGCCCCTCAATGATAGACTGAATAAAGAAAATGTGGCACATATACACCATGGAATACTATGCAACCGTAAAAAAGAATGAGTTCATGTCCTTTGCGGGAATGTGGATGAAGCTGGAATCCATCATTCTCAGCAAACTGACACAGGAACAGAAAACCAAACAAAGCATATTCTCACTCATAAGTGGGAGCTGAACAATGAGAACACATGGACACAGGGAGGGGAACATCACACATCGGGGCCTGTCGGGGGGTCAGGAGGAAGGGGATGGATAGCATTAGGACAAATAGCTAATGTATGTAGATTTTAAAACCTAGATGACTTGATTAAAACCTAAATGACAGGTTGATGGGCG
>CAUYLG010066268.1:0-15256 GCA_963573385.1 Cacajao melanocephalus
GATGAGGCCAACAAACATATGAAAAAATGCTCATCATCCCTGGTCATTAGAGAAAAGCAAATCAAAACCACATTGAGATACCGTCTCATGCCAGTTAGAATGGCGAGCATTAAAAAATCTGGAGACAACAGATGCTGGAGAGGATGTGGAGAAATAGGAACACTTTTACACTGTTGGTGGGAGTGTAAATTAGTTCAACTATTGTGGAAGACAGTGTGGTGATTCCTCAAGGATCTAGAAATAGAAATTCCATTTGACCCAGCAATCCCATTACTGGGTATATATCCAAAGGATTATAAATCATTCTGTTATAAAGACACATGCACATGTATGTTCATTGCAGCACTGTTTACAAGAGCAAAGACCTGGAACCAACCCAAATGCCCATCGATGACAGCTTAGACAAGGAAAATGTGGCACATATACCCCATGGAATAGTATACAGCCATAAAAAATGATGAGTTTATATCCTTTGTAGGGACATGGATGAATCTGGAAACCATCACTCTCAGCAAACTGACACAAGAACAGAAAATCAAACACCACATGTTCTCACCCATAGGTGGGTATTGAACAATGAGAACACATGAACACATGGAGGGGAGCATAACACGCTGGGGTCTGTTGAGGGGGGACTAAAGGAGGGGCAGCAGGGGACAGGGAGGTTGGGGAGGGCTAACATGGGGAGAAATGCTAGATACAGGTGATGGAGGCAGCAAACCACATTGCCATGTATGTATGTATGCAACAATCGTGCATGATCTGCACATGTATCCCAAAATCTAAAGTACAATAAAAAAGTTGTTTCCAATATTTTGTGTAAATACGAACATTTTATATATTACTTTCCTTAAATGTAAATATTCTTCCCATGCAAATGGTGTGCATTTGTATGAATTCCTAAAATTAGAATTCTTGGGCCAAACATGTACACATTTGTAAGGCTTTTGATAGGCACTATTTGCCTGCCATTTTTAGAGGTTTCAGAACTTTTACACCAACAGAAAATAATAAACTGTTTCACTGTACTCTCAACAATATTGGATACTATATTTCTACATATTTATATAACATATTTATTTTAAGTAATAGTTTGGTTGAATAATGATACATTCACACAATATAATCGTATATTTTCCATTGAAAAAGTATGTTCTCTAAAAATTTTTTAAATGGCAAATTTAGAGAAAATAGGCAAAAATAAAAATATATGTAAGTATAATTCTATATACTTACACAGAAAATAATTGGAAAGAATGAATCAAAATGCACAAAGTAGTCATCTTTGGGTAGTAGAATTATGAACCATTTTAACTTTCTTATTCATAATTTCTTGAATTTTCCAAATTTTATCTAATGAACACGTATTGCTGTTGTTTCAGAATACATTTTTGTTACAAAGAAAATGCATTTACATTCTAGAAAGTAAAGACAAATCAGAAGAAAATTAAAATCTCCTGCAGCCTGGGTGAGGTGGCTGACACCTGTAATCCCAGCACCTTGGGAGTCCAAAGCAGGACTGCCCAAGACTAGCAGTTCAAGGCTGGCCTGGATAGCATAGCAGGATCCTGTCTTTACAACAACAAAAACTTAGCCAGGTGTGATGGCATATGCCTACAGTCCTATTGACCTGGGAGGCTGAGGTGGAAAGATCACTTGAGCCCACGAGTTTGAGGTTGCAGTGAGCTATGATGACTCTACTAAACTCCAGCCTGAGTGACAGAGTGAGACTCCATCTCAAAATTAAAAAAAAAAAATCCTGTAATCTTGAGCATTTGAAATTGATAACATTTTCTTGATAGCCCTTCATCATACGTATGTGCATATATGCCATGTGTATGTATGGATACATATGTACGTGTGTGTATATATACATAGGTAAGTTGTATTCAACAGTGATAGGGTTAAATTTACATCATGATGATTTAGAACCATCTTCTCACAAAATGGTCAAATATAAACCATTAATTGGAAATAATAAGCAATATATAGAGGAAAATTATAGGTGTATTGATCTGTGGCTATTAGACATGTATACCCAAAAATACACTAGACATAAGATAATACTCTATAGTTTTGTTTTTTAAGCAACACATTGTAACTTCCTATATTCCATATTAATTTCTAATGCCTGCTATATGACATTGGACAACTTATGCCATTAGAGCAATATTTCTAGATTAATTGATCTGAACACTTCAAAGCTTATCACTTATTAATGAGGAAACTACTTAGCACGAATGGTTCTTAAGGTTCATTGACTGTTTTCATATATTTAAATTACCTGGGAAGTTTTCAAAAACACTGAAGCCTGGAGCTCACCTCCAGGGACTCTGATTTTATTGATCAGAGATCGAGTCCAGGAATAAGTTTTCTAAAATCACCCCAATGTGTTTCAAATGTGCAGCCAGGATTATGAATCATTGAGGAAGATATGCCAGTTTGACATAATATGGGAGAAAAATGGGTGCATAAATATAAGACTTCTAACTTGGCACAGACTGCAGTTTTGCCTTCAGTGGCCCTGTTCATTAGTGACAGGGTTCAATTCACAACATGGATAATTCTGAGCCATCTTCCCCTAATGATCAGACATGACCATGAACTACAAATAACAAGTAGTAGAGGCAGATGCAAATGATAAGGAAATTGATTTGTGGCTATTAGATGTACAAAAAAGGAGTTATTTCTTGCCAGAAATCAATTAGTAAATACATGCAAAATGTATCATGTGAGATCAGCTAACAGAAACACAGTCTTGCTTTTCCTTACACAGCTGTTGGTGAATTTTTCTAGCAAGCTTTCAAAGATGCTGAATTCAGTTTGTGGAGTTATCAGTTTCTTAGAAAAAGAGTTTCTTCCTCAGTACATTAGTATGTTTAACCAATATACCATATTTCATCAATTCTAAGATGTACATTTTCAAAGTTTAATATCTGAGATTTGAATACATCTTAAAATTGATAAAAATGATCTGGTAGCATTGTTTTCTTAGTGGCACATAAAACAGTGGGACATCTTAAAATCAATGATGCAGTATAATATGAAAAATATTCAGAATCTGACCATTTCTTAACACCATTACTACCATCTTCCTGGGATAAACCTCCACCATCTTTTGCTTATATTATTGCAATAGCTTCCTAACTTGTCATTTTGTTTCTACCCACAGCCTGACTTCAATTCATTCTAAACACGATGACCAGAGTGTTCCTGTTAAAACTGAAGCCTGACCTTTGCCTCAGGACCCTGATTGCTGGCAGCTCTTCCAAAAGTGGCTCCCTTCCTTCATAGTCTTCACACCCCTGGGCCTCAGAGGTGGGGAAGCGTCCTTCCTGCTTCTCATGGCAAATTCTTACCATTCTCCCTGCTTCCTCCATAAAAAACCCTGAGCTTTCCATGCCATCATTAGGGATTGGCCAATCAGAATTCATTTTTTTTTTTTTAAGACGGAGTCTTGCTCTATTTTCCAGGCTGGAGTGCAATGGCATGATCTCGGCTGACTTCGACCTGTGCCTCCTGGGTTCAAGTGATTCTTCTGCCTCAGCCTTCCAAGTAGCTGGGATTACAGGTGCCCACCACCATGCCCAGCTAATTTTTGTATTTTTAGTAGAGATGGGTTTCACCATGTTGGCCAGGCTGGTCTTGAACTGCTGACTTCAGGTGATCTACCCGCCTTGGCCTCCCAAAGTGCTGGGATTACAGGCGTGAGCCATTGCACCTGCCAGGATTCATCTTCACTGTGGCCATCTATGGCTGCCAGGTCATGTCCATGAAGGTGTTGGCTTCCAGTCACTGTAATTCTCTCCATTACTCCTATTGTAATTTTTGGTGATTTAAAAACACACTTGGAGAATCCTTCCAATTCCCTGGACTTGTGGTACCTTACTTAAACTTTTCTTTAGTGTTCTTGTCCTTTTTCCTACATTGGTATTCACTTTCATGGTAAGCCTAAATCTTGCCCCCAAACTGCATCCCCTCTAAAACTGTGACGTCAAGTGTTTTACAACTCTCTTACCAGCTTTCCTGCTCATCCCTTTTACTACTTGGCTTCAGTAATTTCAGTGTCCACCTAGACCTTCAATTCATTATCATCTTCATATCTCCCTCTCCCTTGTTGAGAAACGTTAAGTTTACCCTGCCCCCATGGCTCCTCTGTGGCGTATACCTTTTAGTTTGTAATTAGTGGTAGGCGGGTAACAGTTGCCTGCTTGGTATATTCTTATGTGTAAATATAGAACACCTGTGTATTAATAAGAATCACCTGTCTAAGAGCAACTAAATACATGGATGAAAATCTGCTCAGGCCCTTCAGCCTGGAGAGTAGTCAGCCCCACAGGCTCTCAGGCTGTTGGTCCCCAGGATAGATCCAGTCTTGTGCCATCTGGGTGTCCGCCACTCAAATACCTTCAGTGCTGCCTGAGTGGGGGGTCTCCTGACTGAGCTGGTTCTCAGTACTCCCTCATAAACTGGGCTTAAATTCTGTGGTCAGTATCTTAGTGGTTCTCTTGCATACACCCTCAACTCTCTTGACTCTTTTCAAGTTTGTCATACTGTTCAGTTTGTCATACTGACTCTTGACTCTTTTCAAGTTTGTCATACTGTTCAAGTTTGTCATACCGTTCAGTAAAACCACTGATGAAATCTCTCCCAGCACTGGATCTATGGCTAAAATGGCTGTAGTAAAACATGCAACTATGCTCTCTGCTCTCACTTTACATTCATGATCAATGACCTCAAGTGCATCTTTACAGCTGCCAGGCGATCACATCATATTTTCCAGGTTAATTTTGCTTCCTACTATCCTAGATAGATGTTTCTTACTCTCTCCACTGCCCTTAAACCTCTCATATTTTCTCCCTTTCTTCACTTAGTTGATGATACCAAGAAAAGTAAGAATTTTTTTTAAGTAAGTAAGTCAAAGAGCTCCCATAAACTCCTACCACTGCATCTAACTCCTTACTTACATTGGTGTCTATATATTATATGTATAGTCATTCTGGATGAACTGTTCATGCTTCCAGCTGAAACAAAGCTCTCTTCCTGTGCAATAGATCCCATCCTGTCTTACTCACATCACTCTAGGAATTTTCCCATTTCTCTCCTGCATCATCAGTCTTCCTTATTTCTTCTGGATCATTCCTATAAATGCAGCAATGTGCTGTTATTTCTCCCAGTTTAAAAAGCAAGAAAACAAAACTTTCTTGACCTCATCACTCTTCTTTCTCTATTTGCAGAAAAGGTCTAGGGAGAATCGCCTATTCCAGTTGCCTCTATTTTCTCTTCAATTCTCTCTTGAACTTATTCCAAACAAGCGTTCCCTCAAAGCCTCCACTCTGAATGCTCTTGTGAAGCTCACGAATGACTTCCACTTTGCACAATCCAATGCTCGCTCTCCATTTTCACTTGAGTTATCAAAATACACAATCTTCTTTTAGAAACACGTCTCTTGGCCTCTGGCATCCCGCTCTTTCTGTTTTCTCCCCTTTTACCAGCTGCTCCTTTTCAGTCTCCTTTGTTGATATTTTTTTCTCTCACTTTCCTAACCTCAAAATGTGCTCCAGGGCTTAGTCTAGGGATCTGTTCTTGCTATAGTTTATATCCACCAAATCTCTAGATGATCTTATGTGCTCTATGGCTTTAAATATGCTAAAGGCTGATGACTCCAGAAATTATATCTCCAGCCCAGACCTTTACCAGAACTCTAGATTCATATATCCAACTTGCTACTGACATCTCCATTGGGATGATAATGGGTATCTCAAAGGTAACAGATCTCAAATGTAACATCTGATATTTCTCTTAATACTTGTTCCTTATGGGGAAAACATATTTAAAAGGATACTGGATCTTACACGATAGAACATGGAAGGAAAGAAAAGTGGCTTATTCAGGTAAAAATACTATGCTTCTCACACCAGAGGGAGAACATTTTTTAAACTTTAATACTGTGGGTGGATTTATATATTTGGAATTGTAGCAATTCCATCAAAGAAGAAAATATATTTTTACCTCCTTCGAACATCTGTGGGTTTAAAAATTCCATTTTAACAGGGGACTTAGAAAAAATAGGATTTTTCTTTTCTTGCTGTATTAGCTTTCTGTGTCTTGCATTTTTTATTTGCAAGAATTATTTATGCCATTTGATGAGCAATTTCTTTTAATTTAGGTTATTGGGCCATCTTTTGATTATTCATATGATCCCAAACAGTACAAACCTCCCTCCTCCTTTCTTACTTGAAAATGAATTAAAAATGTGAGGAGGAATGGAGTTAGTGTCTGTGAAAGATTCAATTATTATTTATACAAGAAACCATACATAAAAACATTTTTCCAGCCTGGCCAACATGGCGAAACCCGTTCTCTACCAAAAATACAAAAAAAAAAAAAAAATATCTGGGCACCCTGGTACACACCTGTAGTCCCAGCTACTCGGGAAGCTGAGGCAGCAGTGAGCGGAGATCGCGCCACTGCACTCCAGCCTGGGCAACAGAGTGAGACTCCATCTCAAGACAAAACAGAAAACAAAAACATGTATGATGTGTGGAAATTGCCTGAAAAACACTTGGGAAATATTCATGGAATTCACATCGTTTAAGTTATATAATCAGTACAAATTGCTTTTAAGTCAAAACAAATACACCTCGTAGTGCCACAGGTCAAGGTATGTACAGGATCCCATCTCTTCTTGCTTACTCTTACTTGCTTATTGAAGGAAAGAACTTCAATAAGTGCTGTCTTGTATGAAGCACTTTTTTCTTTACTGGATTTTCTCATCATATAATATGGTGTGATATTTCCAACTGAAAGTGAAAAAATTCCCTTACTACTTTGCCCTTTTCCTGTTACTATCCCATTTCTCTGCAATTCTGTATTGAAAAATTCCTTGAAGGGGTATTGTCCACATTCCTCCCTTTCTTTCTTAAACACACTTGTGTCCATCAGTATTAGGTTTGGCTGCCAACAGTAGAAAATACAACATAAAAATAAATGAAAAGATAGACATAATTTGTCTTTCTCATAAAATAAAGTTAGAGGTAGTTTGGTTACGGTTGGTATGATGGCTCCATGGACATAAGGGATATACCTTTCTACTCTACCATCTTAGCTTAGTGCTTCTAAGGTCACATGGTCCACAAAGGCTGCTGGCACTCCAGCCATCACATTGGGTTTTAGTGCATAGAGGCCATGAACAAAAGAAGGTGTGTTCATAATTCATACTCCCACTCCTCTGCCATGCTTCACAAGGGGTGGAGAGTAATAACCCTCTTCACTGACTTTGGGCTCAGACATGCAAAATCTTTGGCCAATGGGCAGAAGTGACCATACAGGTTCTGAGCTGAAGCATGAGGAGTCTTGGCATATTTCTTTAAGCCCCCGTGGAACTTCCAGTCCTACCAATGGGAGCAGCATGCTTTTCTTCCAGCCTGGTTTTGAAGCAGCCCAGATCTGATCCAAAGTCTGGAGTGCAGTCTCACCCAGTCAAGCCCATTAAGCTCAGCTCAGATTAGCTAAGCCAAACTGCTAATCCAGAAGCATGAGATAAAATGTTGGTTGTAAGCTATTGATGTGTTTTTGGATTGTTTCATAATATTATCACAGTAAAAACATGATGAATGCAGAAGGGCACAGGGATGCCTCATGGCTAGATTAGCTGGCTTCTTAGGAATGTCCCACACATCTCTGCTTATTACTTGTCATATAGCCATACCTTGAAGAAAGAGACTGAAAAATATAACTGGGTACATTTTACCCCAATAAAACCAGAATTCTTTTTACCAAAAAAGAACAGTGCATGGCTTTTGGGTGGAGTCCGGTTACTTCTATATGAGTCTGATCAGGCATTTTCTCCAGCCCTCCAATGAGACAGCTCTTGTCACATCAATCCTAGCCATTATTGGCCTGTCAGCAAACTTTGCTGCAGTTCACTCCTTGAAAAACTTTACAGCTTTAAATACACCATTTTGTTCTTTTCCTATCTTATTAGCCACGCCTTCTCTGTCTCCTTTGTATTTTCATCTATCTCCCTGAGCTCATATTGCTAGGAGCTCATTCCTCAGTCTCTTCTATTTTCTAGCTACCTTCACCCTCAAATAGACCTTGTCCAGACCTGAGGTCTGGATACATCTGTGCATACTGATGGCTCCCAGATGTGTATCTTCAGCTCAGAGCTATCTCACTGCTTCAGATTTGCATATCCAACTGTCTTCTCAGCCTCTCCACTTGGTGTCTAGTAAGGATCTCATATGTCGTATGCTCCAAACAGGTCTATTTTCCACCTCATTCACCTGAAATTGTTCCTCCTATAGCCTTTTCTATTGTAATTCTAAGTCTTCTAGCTACTCAGGCTAAAAATTATTTCTATCTTTTTCAGCATTTTCTTTAAGTTCTGGGATACATGTGCAGAACGTGCAGGTTTGTTACATAGGTATACATGTGCCATTGTGCCTTGCTGCACCTATCAACCCATTATCTAGGTTTTAAGCCCCTCATGCATTAGGTATTTGTCCTAATTCTCTCCCTCCCCTTGTCCCCCACCCCTGGACAGGCCCCAGTGTGTGATATTACCGTGTTCATGTGTTCTCATTGTTCGACTCCCACTTATGAGAACTTGTGGTGGTTGGTTTTCTGTTCCTGTGTTAGTTTGCTTTCTCAGCATTTTCAAACCATCAGCAAATACTATTAGCTATCTTTAGTATATAAATCATGCTATATTCATACAATGGAATAGTACACATTAATGAGAAGGAATGAACTCACTGCTTATGAGAACACAGATGAATCACATAGACTAATATTAAATGAAATATGCCAGGTATAAAAGCATACTTACTATATTATTCTGTTACTACAAAGAACATAAACAAACTCAATCATTATGGAAGTCAGAATAGTGGTTATTGCTAAAGAGAATATTGACAGAAAGGGCCAGGAATGAATCTCCTATTAATATGTGATTATATAAGTGTACAAATATGTGAAAATGAACAAATATTCACTTAAGATTTGCACACATTAATGTAAGTTACACTTCAATAAAAAGAAGTATTATTGGTTTATATTATTGGTTTCTTACCAAGAATTTATAAACTATGTATTTGCTATATCAGATGAAAAATTTATATTTATAGGTACATCTGTATCTACAAGTGTCTATACAGAATTGGCCACCTTTTATTATATCCACTGCTTGTCCTAAGATGTTATGATTTCTTGACTAGATCATCGAAATAACTTTTTAGTTAGCATCCTTACTTTCATCCTCTTCTCCTCTGCAGTCTATTTAGCAATATGAGTATGCCTTTAAAATTAAAATCAGACTCTCTCTCCCTTGAAACACTTTACTATACACACACACACTATGTATGTATGTATGTATATGTGTAAAAAGAGACAGAATCTTATTCTGTCACCCCAGCTGGAGTGCAGTGGTGCAACCTCAGCTCACTGCAATCTCTGCCTCCTGAGTTTAAGTGATTCTCCTGTTTTAGCCTCCCAAGTAGTTGGGATTACAGGTGTGTGCCACCATACCTTGCTAATTTTTGTATTTTTAGCAGAGACAAGCCTTCATGTTGGCCAGGCTGGTCTTGAATTCCTGACCGCAGGTGATCCACCCACCTCAGCCTCCTGAAGTGCTGGGATTACAGGCATGAGCCACCATGCCCGGCCCAAATCAGACTATATTATTAATCCTCGGCTGAAAACTCTCCAAGGATTTCCCATTTTACTTAGAATAAAAGCCAACAATCTACATGGCTGTATTTCATTTCCTTCCAGTCCCTTCTCAAAAGCCACCTAAGCAGTGAGGACCTACGTGATACCATGGATGAATAGTATCCCTCCTACCTTTCTGACACTCTTCAACTCCTTTGACTGCTTTAATTTTCCTCATAACTCAAATCATCTATGTATTTAGTGGCTTGTTTTTTTTCTCCCTTCCCTACTAGAATGTATGGCAAGGTCTATGTTCCTTTCCCTTGGACCTGGATGGACCTTCTGACTGCTTGACTAATAGAATATGGTAAAAGTAACCATGTTGCTGGGACCAGGCCTTAAAAAATTGGAGGTTACCTCTTCCTGTCTTTTAGGACATCCTCTATGGGATCCTTTAGTGACCATATAAGAAGTCCAACTACCCTGAGACCCTTATGTGGGAAAGATCATGTATAGGCACTCCAGTGGTCTATCTTGCCAAGCTCAGTCTTCCAGCCATGCTTGGCAAGGTGCTAGACATGTGAATGAAGCTCCTTGGACCTTCTAGATCAGCCATTCCCCCATCTGAATTTCATCAAGTGACCTCAGCCAAGGCCACATGGATCAGAAAAAATGTCCATCTGGGCACTGCCTGAATTCCTGAGCCAGTAATCATGAGATATAATAAAATGGTTGATATTTTAAACCCAGCATGTTGGGTAAATTGTTAAGCAGCAATAGTTAACAAAACAGAAGTTGTTGCGGGAGGTGGGGGTGGTGGTTGTGTGGTGATAGTAAGGATACTGACTAGTAGGCTTTATTTCAGAATGTGCTCCAACAAGGAGAAGATAGGTAGGCTTCTTCCTCCCCTCAATATGAAAACCCAAAGGTTGGCTGGGTGTGGTGGCTTGCCTGTAATCCCAGCACTCTGGGAGGCTGAGGTGGGTGGGTCACTTGAGGCTAGGAGTTAAAAAACCAGCCTGGCCAACGTGGCAAAACCCTTTCTCTACTAAAAATACAAAAATCAGCCAGGCATGGTGGTGCCTGCTTGTAATCCCAGCTACTCAGGAGGCTGAGGCAGGAGACTCTTGAACCCAGGAAGCAGAGGTTGCAGTGAGCCAAGTTTTAACTACTGCATTCCAGCCTGGGTGACAGAGTGAGACTCTATCTCAAAAAAAAAAAAAAAAAAAGAAAAGAAAACCCAAAGGGCTTTACCTTGTGCACCAACACTCAGAACACTGGCTTCCTTTAGGCAGATCATGCAATTTCACTGAAGAGATTTTATACTTCAGCATGGGACAGATATTAACTGCTGCCAGCCACTCTGTGTGCAGTGCAGATAATATATCCGAGGTGTCCCATATGCCCTCCTCCATTTATCTTGATCATCAATTGGAGACTTGGAAGAGTTGTCAGCAGAACACCAGAGTCTCGTTGGCTTTCTCTGTGTGTTCTGAGCTGCAGCTCCCTGCATTCTGGTTTGTTGTTTGACATGCTCTTCTCTCCTTTCCTGCCTACAGAAATTCATCAAAGTGCCTAAGTCTACTCATGGGTTCTGGTTTTATTATCAGAGCAGTAGCAGGTTTACTCCTTTCTGTGCCTCTTTGCTGTTATTTCAGTGGGATTTGGGAGTAGGGGGAGGGAAAGACATGTGCTTCATTGTCCCTCTTAAACCCAAACATATATTTCTACATTAAAAAATATGTGACAGGGATTCTTCAAACAAAAGGGCCTTCAAAGAAGCATGTGTTGCCAAGCATGGTGGCTCATGCCTGTAATCCCAGTAATCCCAGCACTTTGGGAGGCTGAGGCAAGTGGATCACCTGAGGTCAGGAGTTCAAGGCTAGCCAGACCAACATGGTGAAACCCCATCTCTACTAAAAATACAAATATTAGCTGGGCATGGTGGCAGATGCCTATAATCCCAGCTACTCAGGAGGCTGAGGCAGGAGAATCACTTGAACCTGGGAGGTAGAGGTTGCAGTAAGCCAAGATTATGCTATTTCACTCCAGTCTGGGCAACAAGAGTGAAATTCCATCTCAAAAAAAGAAGCATGTGGGGATCTGGCAATCTGGCCTAATAGGAATAGCTCTGGTCTGCAGCTGTCAGCAAGACCAATGCAGAAGGTGGGTGATTTCTCCATTTCCAACTGAGGTACCCTGTTTATCTCACTGGGACTGGTTAGGCAGTGGGTGCAGCCCACAGAGGGTGAGCAGAAGCAGGGTGGGGTGTCACCTTCCCTGGGAAGTGCAAGGAACAGGGGGCCTTCCTTTCCCAGCCAAGGGAAGCTGTGAGGGACTGTGCTACCCAACCCAGATACTATACTTTTCCCATGGTTTCTGCATTCTGCAGACCACGAGATATCCTCATGTACCTACACCACCAGGGTCCTGGATTTTAAGCACAAAACTGGGCAGCTGTTTGGCCAACACTGAGTTAGTTGCAGAATTTTTTTTTTTTAAATACCCCAGTGGTGCCTGAAACCCTAGTGAGACAGAACTGTTCATTCCTCCTGGAAAAGGGGCTGAAGCCAGGGAGCCAAGTGGTCTTGCTTAGTGGGTCCCACTACCATGGAGCCCAGCAAGCTAAGAACCACTGGCTTGAAATTCTTGCTGCCAGTACAGCAGTCTGAAGTTGATCTGGGACTATCGAGCTTGGTGTGGGGAGGAGCACTGACATTACTGAGGTTTGAGTATTCAGTTTTCCCCTGGCAGTGTTAAGGAGGCCAGGAAGTTTGGACTGGGCAGAACTCAACACCATGCGGCAAACCAGCTGTGGCCAGACTGCCTCTCTAGGTTCCTCTTCACTGGGCAGGGCATACCTGACAGAAAGGCAGCAGACCCAGTCAGGAGCTTAAAGATAAAACTCCCATTTCCCTGGGACAGAGCACCTGGGGGAAGGGGCAGCTATGGGCACAGCTTCAGCACTTAAACATTCCTGTCTGCCAGCTCTGAAGAGAGCAGTGGATCCTGACAAGAAGGGTTCTCCCAGCACAGCCCTCAAGCTCTGCTAAAGGACCCCTGTGCCTCCTGCCTGGGAAAGACCTCCCAATGGGGGTTGATAGACACCTCATACAGGAGAGCTCCAGCTGGCATCGGGCCGGTACCCCTCTGGGATGAAGCTTCCAGAGGAAGAAGCAGGCAGCAATCTTTGCTGTTCTGCAGCCTCTACTGGTGATACCCAGGCCTCCAACAAACTGCAGGAGACCTGCAGAACAGGGGCCTGACAGAAGAAAAACTAATAAATGGAAAGCAATAACATCAACATCAACAAAAAGGAACCCCACAGAGAAACCCCATCCAAAGGTCATCAGCCTCAAAGATCAAAGGGAGATAAATACATGAAGATGAGAAAAAAACAGTGCAAAACTGGTGAAAATTCCAGAAACCAGAACCCCCTTTCTCCTCCAAATGATCATAACTCCTCTCCAGGAAGGGCATAAAACTGGACAGAGAATGAGTTTGATCAATTGACAGAAGTGGGCTTCAAAAGGTAGGTAATAACAAACTCCTCTGAGCTAAAGGAGCGTGTTCTAACCCAATGCAAGCAAGCTAAGAACCTTGACAACAGGTTACAGGAGCTACTAGCTAGAATAACCAGCTTAGAGAAGAACTAAATGACCTGATGGAGCTGAAAAACACAGCTCAAGAACTTTGTGAAGCATTCACAAGTTTCAATAGCTGAATCACTCATGCAGAAGAAAGGATATCAGAGCTTTAAGGTCAATAGACAAGATTGAAGATCATTCTCTGTCTATTAGGCATGAAGACAAGATTAGAGAAAAAAGAATGAAAAGGAATGAACAAAGCCTTGAGGATTCATGGGTCTATGTGAGAAGACCAAACCAACAATTGACTGGGGTCCCTGAAAGTGACAGGGAGAATGGAACCAAGTTGGAAAACACACTTGAGGATATTATCCAGGAGAACTGCCCCAACCTAGCAAGACAGGCCAACATTTAAGTTCAGGAAATATAGAGAACACCACTAAGATATTCCTTGGGAAGAGTAATGCCAAGACATATAATTGTCAGATTCTCCAAGAGTGAAACCAAGGAAAAAATGTTAAGGGCAGCCAGAGAGAAAGGTCAGGTTACCTAGAAAGGGGAGCCCACTAACAGTGGAGCTCTCTGCAGAAATCCTACAAGCCAAAGAATGGGGGTGAAGCTTCTAGAGGAAGGAGCAGGCAGCAATCTTTGCTGTTCTGCAGCCTCTGCTAGTGATATTCAATATTCTTAAAGAAAAGAATTTTTAACCAAGAATTTTATATCCAGCAAAACTAAGCTTCATAAGTGAAAGAGAAATAAAATCTTTTATAGACAATCAAATGCCAAGAGATTTTGACACCACCAGGCCTGTCTTACAAGAGCTCTCAAAGGAAGCACTAAATATGGAAAAGAAAAATCAGTACCAGCCACTGCAAAAACACACCAAGAGATAAAGACCAATGACACTGTGAAGAAACTGCATAACTAATGTGCAAAATAACCAGCTAACATCATGATGACAGGATCAAATTCACACATAACAATATAAACCTTAAATGTAAATGGGATAGATGCCCCAGTTAAAAGACACAGACTGACAAACTGGATAAAGAGTCAAGACCCATTGGTGTGCTGTATTCAGGAGACCCATTTCATGTGCAAAGAAACACATAGGCTCAAAATAAAGGTATGGAGGAAGATTTACCAAGCAAATGGAAAGAAAAAAAAAAAAAGCAGGGTTTGCGATCCTAGTCTCTGATAGACTTTAAACCAACAAAGATCAAAAAAGACAAAGAAGGGCATTACATAATAGTAAAGGAATCAATGCAACAAGAAGAGCTAACTATCCTAAATATGTATGCACCCAATACAGGAGCACCCAGATTCATAAAACAAGTTCTTAGAGACCTACAAAGAGACAGACTCCCACACAATAATAGTGGGAGATTTTAATACTCCACTGTCAATATTAGACACACAAGATGGAAAATTAACACAGGTATTCAGGACCTGAAGTCAGCTCTGAACCAAGTGGACCTAATAGACATCTACAGAACTTTCCACCCCAAATCAACAGAATATACATTCTTCTCAGCATCGCATAGCACTTATTCTAAAATGAACCACATAATTGGAAGTAAAACACTCCTCAGCAAATATAAAAGAATGGAAATCATAACAGTCTCTCAGACCACACTGCAATTAAATTAGAACTCAGGATTAAGAAATTCATTCAAAATCAGACAACTACGTGGAAACTGAACAACTGCCCCTGAATAACTACTGGGTACTAATGAAATTAAGGCAGAAATAACAACGTTCTTTGAAGCCAGTGAGAACAAAGAGACAATGTACCAGACTCTCTGGGATACAGCTAAAGCAGTGTTAAGAGGGAAATTTATAGCACTTAAATGGTCACATCAGAAAGCAGGAAAGATAAAAAATCCACACCCTAACATCACAACTATGAAAACTAGAGAAGCAAGAGCAAACAAATTGAAAAGCTAGCAGAAGACAATAAATAGCTAAGATGAGAGCAGAACTGAAGGAGATAGAGACACACACATACACACACA
>CAUYLG010066271.1:0-28793 GCA_963573385.1 Cacajao melanocephalus
TCCAGTTTGTTGATGATGAAGTTATTTCTTTCTGTTTCTTAGTTTTCCTTCTAACATTCAGGCCCCTCTGCTGTAGGACTGCTGAGGTCCACTCCAGGCCCTGCTTGCCTGGGGATCACCTGCAGCGGCTGCAGAACAGTAACGATTGCTGCTAGTTTCTTCTTCTGCTATCTTTGTCCCAGAAGGATACCCGCCAGATGTCAGTCTGAGCTCTCCTTTATGAGATGACTCTTTGGATATATGGGGGTCAGGGAGCTGCTTGAGGAGACAGTCTGTCCTTTATAGGAGCTCAGGTGCTGAGCTGTGAGCTCCATTGTTCCATTCAGAGCTGATGGGCAAGTATGTTTAAGTCTGCTGCAGTAGAACTCATAAATGCCTTTTTTTTCCCCAGGTGCTCTGTCCAGGGGAGTTGGGGCTTTATTTATAAGTTTCTGTCATGCTGCTGCCTTTTTTCAGGGCTGCCCTGCCCAGCGAGGAGGCAGCCTAGTCACAGTCTGCCTGCAGAGGCTTTGCTAAGCTGCTGTGGGCTCCGCCCAGCTGCCATGTGAACTTCCCTGCAGTCCTGTTTATAGGCGTATAGTTAGAACTGCCTCAGCAGTGCCGGCCCGCCTCTGTAATGGCAGGCTGCCTCGGCAATGGCAGGCTGCCTCAGCAATGGCGGACTACTTCAGTAGTGGTGGACTGCCTCGGTAATGGCGGACGCCCCTTCCCCACAGAGCTGGACTGTCCCGGGTTCAGCTGTGCTTGCTGTGAAACTCTTAATCCAGAGTGTTTCAGATTGCTGTTTTTTGTAGGGGTGGGATTGGCCAAGCCTGATCACCTGGCTCTCTGCCTCACATCCCTTTTTTTTTTTTTTTTTTTTTTCAGTTGAATGGGTGAGTCTGTCTCCCAGGCGTCCCAGTCACCAGTTGAAATGGCACCCAGATTTGTGTGATTTCTTGTGCGTAGACCTGCTGTGCTGGCTGAAACAGCCACTGGAGACTCGTGGTGCTTTTTCGCCTAGGAATCTCCTGGCCTGGCTCTGTTTCAGTCCCCTTTTTTTTTTCAGTCGAACGGGCGACTCTGTCTCCCAGGCGTTCCAGTCGCCTGTTGAAAAGGTGCTCAGATCTGTGTGATTTCCTGAGCGGCGACCCCCTGCACTAGCTGAAACAGCCACACTGGAGATTCGTGGCGCTTTTTCACCCAGGAATCTCCTGGCCTGGCTCCCTGTTTCAGTTCCCTTTTTATCAGTTGAATGGGCGATTCTGTCTCCCAGGAGCTCCAATCGCCAGCTAAAATGGCGCCCGGACCTGTGTATTTTGTGCAGAGACCCGCTGCGGCCAAAACAGCCATGCTGGTTACCCGTGGGGCTCATCCACCTGGCAGTCTCCTGGTCTGTGGGCAATAAAAATCCGTCTGGAAATGCGGTGTCCACTCACTGTCCACGCTTTCGCTGGGAGCTGCAGTCCTGAGCTGCGCCTAATCAGCCATCTTGGATCCTCCTCAGGAAAGATTCTTAAACAGGACACAAAAGGAAGAGATTGCTAAATTAGGCTAAATTAAAAATAAGATCTGTTCATTATATGTCACGTAAGAGTGAGAGAAGATATTTTCAATACATGTATCTAAATGATACATAAAGGGCTTGTATTCAAATTAATATAAAGGATTTCTTATTTCACATTTCACACCTGTATCAAAACATCTCATGTATCCCATGAATATATACACTTCTATACCCACAAAAAAAATTTAAATAATTTTAAAAATTAAAAAATGAAAAAACTATGTAAATACTATGTTAAACATGTTTATTTTAATACTAAAAATTTCTCTAAGCCAGTGAGAAAAAGATAGCCCAGCAGAACAATGAAAAGAAGCTTGAATAGGTACTTCACAAAGATCCTATCCAAAGGCCAAAAACATAGAAAAAGGTGCTTACCCTTCACACTGAGAAGAAAAATACAAGATAAAGGCACAATGAGATACTATTATGCACCCTCCATAATGGCTAAACAAAAGAGTTGGCAGAACCAAGTGCTGGCAAGAATGTTCCAAGGTGGTAGGAGACTAAACATACAGAACCACTTTGGAAAAACATTTGGCAGTACTGCTAAAGCTAAATATGCACATACCATGTGATCCAGCAGTTCCTATTCTGGGCATGTACCCAACAGAAATTAATGCACATGTGCACCAAGAGAGGTATATGAGGCTGTTCAGAGTAGCATTAATAGCAATTGTCTAAAAGTAGAAACAGCACAGAAGTCCACAGTAGAAAAATAAGTAAACACATTGTAGGATATTCATAGCATGGAATGCTGCACATGCAGCATCATGGATGAATATCCTAAACATACTGCTGTGCCAGAAAATAAATTCTGTATGATTCCTTTTATATAAAGGCTTAAAGACAAGCAAAATTAAGTGATGCTCTTAAGGGAAGCATACTGAGATGTTAAAAGTATCAAGAAAAACAAGGAAGTGATTACTATGAAAGGCAAAATAGTGATTAACTTGGAGGGTTGTGTGATATGTTTGCTTGTTCTTGGGTAGGGGCAGTACTGTATTTCTTTTTTTTTTTTTGAGACAGAGTCTCACTCTGTCACACAGGTTGGAGTGCAGCAGTGCAATCTCGGCTCACTACAACCTCTACCTTCCAGATTCAAGCAATTCTCCTGCCTTAGCCTCCTGAGTAGCTGGGATTACAGGCATACGCCACCATGCCCGGCTAATTTTTGTATTTTTAGTAAAGATCGGGCTTCACCATGTTGGTCAGGCTGGTCTCGAACTTCTGACCTCATGATCTGCCCGCCTTGGCTTCCCAAAGTGTTGGGATTACAGACGTGAGCTACCACACCCAGCCAATACTGTATTTCTTAACCATGGTGATTGTTACATAGAAGTTTTATGATTCATTAAGCTGTATCTTTGTGAATAATGTACTTTTTTCTGTGTGTTATATATATTTCACCAAAGAAAAGGTTAAAAAAGAGAATACATATAGGATGATATTATAGTCATGTTACCCCTTAACAATAGGGATACATTCTCAGAAATGCATTGTTAGGTGATTTGATCATTGCGAATATCATAGTGTCCCTATGCAAACATAGATGGCATACCTACCATACACCTAAGCTATACAATGTACCCTATTGCTCCTAGGGTACAAATATGTGCAGCACATTACTGTACTAAATACTGAAGGCAGTGTTAATGCAAGTTATAATGTATATGTAAACGTAGAAAGGGTACAGTAAAATATGGTATTATAATCTCCTGGACCACTATTGGACCTTACCAGTTTGTGGCCTGTTAGGAACAGGACTGCACAGCAGGAGCCAAGTGGCAGGCGAGAGAACATTACCACCTGGGTTATCCCCAGTCAGATCAGCAGCGGCATTAGATTCTCATAGGAGCACCACCCCTGTTGTGAACTGTGCATGCAAGAGATCTAGGTTGTGCACTCCTTATGAGAATCTAACTAATGCCTGATGATCTGAGGGCGAACAGTTTCATTCTGAAACCACCTCCCTTCCCCACCATCCCCTGGTGCCAAAAAGGCTGGGGACCGCTGGTATTTGCAGTCCGTCATTGACAGAAACCATTATGCAAAGCTTGATGATTCATATCAGTTTTTAAATTACACAGTACTTTTATGGCCGCATGCACATGAAAGTGTAAAAACATACTTGAGAAGGATGGCAGCACATAAACGTAGATTTATGGTTATCTCTGGTGGCAAGGAAGGGAATGTAATTGGACTAGGGCTTTCATCTATGCCTATTTTGTTCCTTTTAAAAGGAAAGTTGAGGCTGGGCGTGGTGGCTCATGCCTGAATCCCAACAATTTGGGAGGCTGAGACAAGAGGATCGCTTGAGCCCAGGAGTTTGAGACCAGCCTGGGCAACACGGGAGACCCTGTCTTTACAAAAAAATTACAAATTTGGCCAGGCGTGGTGGCACAAGCCTGTGGTCCCAGCTACTCAAGAGGCTGAGGTGGTAGAATTGCTTGAGCCCAGGAGTTTGAGGTTGCAGTGTGCCATGATCATGCCACTGCACTCCAGCCTGGGCAACAGCAAGACCCTATCTCAAAAAAAAAATTAATAAATTGAAAACAAAGATGCCAAAATAGTAACATCTTAAATCTGGGTGATGTGTGCATAGGGCCTGCTGTGTTCAGTACCTTCCGGTATGTGTGTTTCATATTTTTAAAAAATTTAAAAATAAGGATAACCTGAAAGGGTAAGGGAGCTGGAGATAAAAAGTAGGTGTGTGATATGTGTTACATTTTATTTTTTTTTCCCGAAGGTACCTGAAGCTGTTCACTTTTCTGCCCCTTCCAGAGATTGATCATATCATGCAGCTGCATGTCAAAGAGCCAGAATGGCGGGGTCCTCAGAAACGACTGGCAGCAGAAGTAACAAAGCTTGTTCATGGACGAGAAGGACTGGACTCTGCTAAAAGGTAGTCATTTAGTATAATTCACACTTGATGGTTATTTAACGGATGGACATGAGGCAAGTAGGAGGTATGCTGTTTTAGGGTTGTCTTGTCATTTATCACTGACAAGCATTGTCAGTATTTGACTTAGTGATTTAAGATAGCCTGTTTATTGGAAAGAAGGATTACCTTGAATTGTTTATGAATTATACCAGATAAATGTTTTAAAAGCTTATAGTCTAGAACTTGGAAACTCTGTAATTGGTTAATGGGTATTATTAGAACCTGTATTTGAATAAGCATTTACCAGATATGGCTCTTAAAATGTGTTTTTCAGGTGTACACAAGCCCTTTATCACAGTAGCATAAATGCACTGGAGGACATGTCTGATCAAGAGTTAAAAGAGTTGTTTAAAGAAGCTCCATTTTCTGAATTAGTTCTTGATCCTGGAACAAGTGTTCTAGATACCTGCCGCAAAGCAAATGCCATTCCAGATGGTCCCCGAGGGTAAGATTATTTAACTTTTAGATTTACACTTAATTCACCATTAAATGTTGCAGTTCACAGCATGTGTTCCCAGAGAGGGTGTTTTCCTGATCATGCTTTAGTGGCGTCTCCTCCTTGAAGAGGTTAGATGAGTCCAAGAATAAAGTATAACGTGAGAGTACTAATTGTTGAAAATACCTTACATTTCCTATAAAACTACAATACTCCTATACCGTTTCTTATTAAGTATAACCCAGTCAGTCTTTCCTCCAACACTGCAAGAGTGCATTTGAGGGACACGTTTAGTAAATACATTGGCATCAGCGTACAGCTTAGGGATATGCTTACAATTTTAGAGGGTCGCAGAAGTAGAGGCTATATGTAAACAGATTAACACAGCCCCTCTCATACTTAGTCTGTATCCTCTTTATTTTCAGGAATGGAAAAGGTTACCTAAACTAGCTATAGTAGTAGTTGAATTTCTGAAAATGAAATGAGCATATAATGGCTAAAACCACAAGTACTTTTGCACCAACCTAATAACTTCGTGAGACTATTGTAAACTATATAATAATCCCCTTGAGAATTGCATTTTTCTGTTCAGGAATTGAATAGAATATTTTAATTCCTCAGTTATGAGATATTAAGGAATAAATAAGGTGTTCCACAAAAAACCATTCAGCCTATAATTAATGCTTACCCATTTTGGAAGGAAAAGTGTCGGGTAGCCAGAAGACCCCAGGTGCCTCTTTTACAGGAGTTCACCTGTAAGTCAAATGATTATCAGCCCATGGCAATGATTATGAATGACATTTGTTATATTATGGTTGTTGTTCTCTTTCAATTGTCTTGGATTATCTGCCTCTGTCCTAAAGAGTCCTGGACTCTTCTGCCTGAAGAAAGCACCCGTTATTGGCTGGGCACAGTGGCTCACGCCTGTATTCCCAGCACTAGGTGGGCGGATCATGAGGTCAGGAGATCGAAACTATCCTGGCCAACAGGGTGAAACCCCGTTTATACTAAAATACAAAAAAAAAAAAAAAAAAAAAATTAGGTGTGGTGACATGCCCCTGTAGTCCCAGCTACTCAGGAGGGTGAGGCAGGGGAATCACTTGAACCCGAGAGATGGAGGCTGCAGTGAGCCAAGATCGTGCAACTGTACTCCAGCCTGGTGACAGAGCAAGACTCTGTCTCAAAAAAAAAAAAAAAACGCACCCATTATCTCCCTTTGCATCACCTGCCGCTCCACCTTAGTGATTCCCTCATCTGCTGGTTTAATACACAGTGAATTTGGGGATGGTGTCATATACTTCCCTGCTATAAGCCACTGAGACAAAGAATTTTCCCGACTGTGGAAGTAGATTTCATTTTCTTCTGAACTTTACTACAGTGTGTTCACTAATACTGGAAGCTTTACCACTACTAGACACCACATCTGATTTAGCCAGGGTTTAAGTAATACTGATTATATATGTTTATATTATATAAGCTAAATTAGGGTTGGTGCGTTTAAACAAAACATAGAACATGATCTGGAAACTAGCAAACAGTCTAAAATAATACTTCCTGAAAAAAGGAATCTATCCTTAAGTGGAAAATCTTTTACTGTTGAATTTTATAAAGCCATGTCCACGGCCAGGTGTGGTGGCTTACACCTGTAATCCCAACACCTTGGGAGGCAGGGGCGGGGGAACTGCTTGGAGCCAGGAGTTCGAGATCTTTGTGGGCAAGAACATAGTGAGACTGTCTCTACCCAAAAAGTATAAAAATATTTTTAAAACCATGTACAGTCGTTCCTTAATTTTATTTGGTAACACATTCAGATGAGAGAAAATCATTTATCTTTCTTCAGGATTTCTCACAGATCTAGTCATGCTCTAGCCCTCTTCTCACATCTCACCTCTTTCTAGCTGCTCCCATGTTTCTGAGTCCTGATTGTCAAGATAGCTTCACTCCCAGTTAAAGTATCTCTTTTTTCAGAGAAATTTTCAGCCCTCACTTACCCAGTGTGCTCCTAGAACAACTTCTCCTAGGTCTTTATAGCATTAATCACAGTGTATTGTCATTGTTCATTTGTTTGTCTTTGTCTCTCTGCTAGATTGCAATACCATTTATATTTAGCTCATAGAAAGAGCTCTGTAAATGTTTAGTGAATGAATTGAATGATAAATAACTCCAGTGAAACTTATTTAACCTTATATATGCTATCAAAAATTTTGGTTAGTAATCCCGAATTTATTAGATCAGCAACGGATCTTCAATTTCTGAAACAAGTCAATCTAAGAAAATTTTTCATTTTAACAAACAATTTGCTATTAATTGCATAGTCTCAATATAATTTGCAAGGATTTTCCAGTTTCGTAAGCAGGTTTCCTAAAGATTTCTGTAGGTACCACTATAGTTGTGGCTTGTGTCTTATGGATAGTTTACTGAAAGCAGCATTGTTTTCTTTTACTTTCGGAAGTTTCTTTTCTGTGATTTTCTTTTTTTCCCCCAAGTTGGTGGGGGAGAATTCTCCATTACTCCTTGTCACTTCATTTTTAAAGCCACTACCAACTGAATAGCAAAAGCTAACTATGCCTTTGAAATAGCAGATGCAAGGCATAAAGGAGGCCGGGCATGGTGGCTCATTCCTGTAATCCCAGCACTTTGGGAGGGGGAGGTGGGTGGGTCACCTGAGGTTAGGAGTTTGAGACCAGCCCGGCCAACATGGCAAAACCCCACCTCTGCTAAAAATAAAAAATTAGCCAGGTGTGGTGGCATGCGCCTATAATCCGAGCTACTCTGGAGGTTGAGGCAGGAGAATCACTTAGAACTGGGGAGGTGGAGATAGCAGTGAGCCGAGATCACACGAGCCTGGGCTACAGAGCAAGACTGTGTTTAAGGAAAAAAAAAACACAAAGAGCATTAAAGGGAGGCAGAATCTATTAATAATAGAGTGAACATGAAGGTAACAGTCCACTGCCAAATGTCCTCAATTGAAGAGCCTCTGGAATGTAAGTGAAACAGTATTTTTGGGGGGACAGATCAACAGTGATTGGATCTCTCTACTTACTAAACGTTTCTATTTTTTAGGTATCGAATGATAACAGAAGGCGGAGTCAGCATAAATCACCGACAAGTAACAAATCCTGAGAGTGTTTTAATTGT
This sequence comes from Cacajao melanocephalus, assembly GCA_963573385.1. NCBI lineage: Eukaryota > Metazoa > Chordata > Mammalia > Primates > Pitheciidae > Cacajao > Cacajao melanocephalus. The sequence goes on from CAUYLG010066271.1 coordinate 8,062, forward strand.
TGGACAACATATTCTCAAGAATGGACTTTCCTTACTTAAAATAGGAAAAAGAAATTTCTACATTATAAAATGGCTTCAGTTATGATGAAAAATCCTTCTGGTTATTCAAATACTTACCCATCATTTATTATCAAGACCTCTGAAGGGTTGGCTCCAGAACTTAGATCTTTGCTTATGCAAATCAGAAAAACAGAATGGACTATACACTAGGACTCAGTGTGAGTAACTTCATTTGATTTTTATGGGCTGGTTAATAAATAAGGTATTTGTTTAGTGATGGGATGTTTTATTTTCTGATGTACAAATCTTGATTACCATAGAAAACCATGATTTTCAGGGTTAATCCCTTTCAAAATTATACTTCAGAAGAGAGAGAAATGCTGGCTTTCCTATCCTACCCTTCCCATTCTCCTTTTTGTAGTGATAAAGAACAATGAAAAGAGGTAGTGTAAGGAATTGTGAGGCTGGGCATGGTGGCTTACACCTGAAACCCCAGCACTTTGGGGGGCCAAGGTGGGCAAATCACTTGAGGCTAGTTTAAGACTGGCTTGACCAACAGGGCAAAACCCTGTCTCTACTGAAAATATAAAAATTAGCTGGGTGTGGTGGCAAGTGCCTGTAACCCCCAGCTACTAGAGAGGCTGAGGCTTGAGAATCACTCAAACCCAGGACATGGAGTTTGCAGTGAGCCGAGATCACGCCACTGCACTCCAGCCTAGGAGACAGTGAGTAGTGAGACTGTCTCAAAAAAAAAAAAATTGTGGCTGTTTTTGTATCGGGTATGGCGCACTGATCTCACTAATGTTATATAGTTGTTTATAAAATCAACAGTGCCTCTAGTGTCCACATTAGAAATCGGAAAACTAGTATTAGAAACTGATTAGAAATTTGATGGTTTTTATGTAGTTTAGGGAGCAAATGTAGTTCTTTTTGAAAAGGAGAAAAGTTAGATGAGGACATGGTTGCTTTGAGAAATTATAGTAAGAAGTAGTTTCTTTACAAAGAATAGTAGAAAAATCAGTAAGTGACTTTTCAGGAAGTTTCTAATTCAGTTTTCTAGTTCCTTGCCTGTGTTCCAGTATCATTATATTTTCATTTAGCCTTGTTTTGTCAGTGGATTCTTAAGGTAGCAATGTTTTACAAATTTAGAAACTTAAATTAGTTTTAAGTTTCCACTTCTGCCCCCATGCAGATTGCAAGTAGAGGTAAATTTAAAAATACCACCCCCCCAAAAAATAAAGGCAATTATACCAAATATGCACTCATGTGAGACTACCAGAACGTATCCAGGTAAGGAAAGTTTTCAGGTCAAACCTAAAGGATTTGGAATCAAGACTGAGTTCAGCTCTGCAAACATGAGGCAAATTAATTCTCCAGAACTATTTCCATATCTGAAAACAAAGGCAGTGGCCTCCCTGTTGCCCTGAGGATCAAGTGAATCACATATGAAATGATTAATCAGATTTCTTTTGAAAATCTTACAGGCTGCAGAGCATGGATTTAGTGTTCAAATTCTAGCCATTTACTACCTGGATTACTTGGAGCAAGTCACTGTCTTCATACGCAAAAATGGCGATGTAATAATACCTTGGTGAACTGTCAGAATCTGGTAGGAAAAAAGTCATAACACGTTTAGTACTCTATACGGTTACGTTTCAAAGTAGATTTAGGTATTAAAAAGCTCCTTTTCTTCCTTTCTCTGGGAGAAAACTTAAGAATTTTTTTGACAAACTTTAATGTCATTTCATAGCAGCAATTTTATTTACACAGCAAGAACATACAGGTATCTATTATAAATGTCAGAGATCATCTCTACATTTCAGAACTTGACTCAGTTTAAGGGCCAACAAAAGAACTTTTTTCTCTTTCCATTAAGTTTCTTGCCTCTGTTTTTCATTGTACAAAATGTGTAGTACTAGCAAGTGCATTACCATAGCATGTCTTTAATTTTCAGTTTGAAATCTGATATGCTGGAGAAAAGTGCATCATAAGTTTTTTGGGGTTTTTTTTCCCTTACGAATTCAAAAGACTAGAATAATTATCATCTGGAAAAAGTAAATCATAGATGGCTATAATATTGAAACTGATGCTTAATGATGGCAGAGTGATTTTTAAGTGTGGTAACAAAAGTTTTGGGAGCATGTATCCTCTGTCAAGATGGTACTAGTAACAGATTCAAGGTAGCGCCATATCGTATCAGACTGATACGGGGTTTTTAATGTTTGAGATCAGTTGGTGAGCCTGTTGTTCCTTAGTAAATTGGTGTAGTAAGCTAAAGTTAACATTCATATTTTCCCTGCCACTAGTCCTTCATAAATATCTGGTCATAAACTGAAAAAAAAATTTAGTATCTATAATATAAATGTGTTGTCTGTTAGTGATGAGGCCAGATGTCAGGTATATATCTTAAAATTTATATACCAAGAATCATCTGGGGAATTATATGTTCTAAATTTCATCACTACCCCATAAATGCAGTTTAAGTCTGTAAGTCTTAAGGAGTTTGTCTATCTGGGTGTTTTTCTTTCAATAACAAAGCTCCTCCAGTACTTTCATACTATTCTAATATATTTTGTTGGAATATATTTTGTTTGTATGCTGTGAAGCAAAAGTAGCTATTACCAGTGTATACATACCGTATATTGGTTTTAAGTTCCACCTCAAAGTTAATCTTAGAGGCTGGCGTTAAGTGCTCCATTTTTAAAGATGTACTTTCGTTACTACTACTGTATTTGCAAGTTAAGGGTAATTTAGGTCCATCACTGGATCTTCTAAAACGAAAAGGAACTGGCCATCATTACCAACTCTTTCTTACTAGATAAGGGTAGATGGCTGTTTTTAATGTAGGAATTAATGTAGGCATTCATGCTTACAGGTTTAAGTATGAATCAAAGCATATTTTAATTTTTAATATGCTAGGGCAAATGGACCCAGAATTGGAAGGGCTATGTAACTACACAGTATGCACGCCACATCCATGTCGGTGTCACAGATCCTCTTGTGCATTCAGCTTTCTTAAAAACACATCAAAGGCTGCACAGAAGCTCAGAAAAGCTAAATTGAAGGACAGGTGGAATACAATGACTCTATGTGAGGAACTTGCCAACCCACATCTTTCAAAGCCAGTTCAGTTTATACAGCACATGCATTATAGTCATATGAAATGTTGTCTTGGTGCTTTCTTCTTGGAGGACTATGGCAGCAGCTTTAAGACTACTAACAAAGATTACACAGGTCATCTTCTCCACAGGCAAACTGCTTTGTACAACTAGAACATTAACAGTTCTTTTTAAGTTCAGATGAAACTGTCACAAGACAGACTTGATGATGTATTTTATATATACTGGGAAACTTTAGAAACAGCCATTTATTATTTGGATTAAATGTGTGATTTGTTCTACAATATGGAATACACTTTTCAGTTTATAGCCAGTCTTCACATGAGCAGATTCATACCATTGCAGTACACAGGAGTTCATAAATAAAATTCTACTCAGGCAGTAACTAGCAAGTTTTTGAGTCAACAAAGTCTGAGTATTATATAGTTCTCTTCACCAAAGATGAGTCTCTCGGATTTCAGCAATAATTTGACTGGCTCCTTGTAATGCCTGCATTAAAGGAAATAAAAATTTTAAATGCTTATTATAAAGTTATAAAATTAATCAGAATTATGCAGGGTAATTTTTCCATGTATATGTGGTAGGTTTATATAACCAGTTTATATTAACCAATATCTTCTCTGTAATTAGAATCTAATCAAGTACCAACAAGAAACAAACCTAGCTAGAAGACTATATATATATATAGATATATATATAATATATACGTGTATATATATACACACACACATATATACACGTGTATATATATACACACATATAAAACATATATACACGCGTAGACGCATGTATATACACGCGCGTGTATATATATACGCATATACGTGTGTGTGTATATACATGTGTATATACGTGTGTGTATATGTGTGTATATATACGCACATGTATATATACACATATATGCACGTGCGTGTATATATACACACACACATATATCCAAGAATCAAAACTGCATTTAAAACTGTATTTCTGTCTACTACCAAAGTATAAAAATTCAAAAGTTTCACAGTACCTTTAGCATATCAGCTGCTTCTTTCCTGCGCTGTGCCATGTCCTCAGATTCAGTCAGAAGATCATCCAATAAGGATGATTTATACAGCTGGCCTACTAGCTCACTCTGAAGAGTGTCTTTCACATGATTAACCAAAAAATGCATTACTGCCTTTGGCACACTGCAAAACAAAGCCAAATTATGGAATTTTAGCCAAAATTCTACTTTTAATAATTTGGGCTTAGATGCTGACCTCATGAAGTAAGAACACTGTACTACTTTGGATATTTCATTAATGGCGTAATTGCCCTTTAGATTTTTGCTTTATTAAGAAAAGCAACAGTTCAGTGGCTAATGCCTGTAATCCCAGCACTTTGGGAGGCTGAGGTAGGTGGACTGCTTGAGGCCAGGAGTTAAGTTTGAGACCAGCCTAGCCAACATGGTGAAACCCCATCTACACTAAAAATACAAAAATTAGCTGGGCATGGTGGCACATGCCTGTGATCCCAGCTACTCAGGAGACTGAGATATAAGAATCACTTGAACCCAGGAGGCAGAGATTGCAGTGAGCCAAGAACTGCACTCCACTCCACCCTGGGTGACAGAGTAAGACTCTGTCTCAAAAGGAAAAGCAACAGTTCTCAATATTTTACCTTCTTTTCATCATCCTTATTTCAAAACTCTTCGATAAGCTTTATTCAGGTTGGGCATGGTGGCTCACAAATCCCAGCTACTTGGGAGGCTGAGATAGAGAATCGCTTGAACCTGGGAGGTGGAAGTTGCAGTGAGCCGAGATAGCGCCACTGCACTCCAGCCTGGGCAACAGAGCAAGACTCCGTCTCAAAAAAAAAATAAGCATTATTCATAATAGCCAACAAGTGAGAAAAACCTAAACATCTATCGGCTGATGAATCGATAAACACAGTATGACATATCCATATAATCTAATATTATTCAGATATAAAAAGATACATCACTTGATAACAGGGATATGTTCTGAGAAATGCATTATTAGGTGATTTCATTATGTGAACATTAGAGTGTGCTTACACAATTACACATGGTATAGCCTACGACACACTTAAGGTAGGTAGGATAGCCTATTGCTCCTAGGCTACAAACATGTACAGTATGTTACTGTATTGAATACTGTAGGGAACTGTAACATAATGGTAAGTATTTATGTATCTAAACATAGAAAATGTACAGAAAAAAATGTATTATAATCTAAAGGGAACACATTCAAATATGTGGTCTGTTGACTAAAACATTATGTGGCTCATGACTATACTGATTCAATGCTACAATATGGATGAGGCTTAAAAACATTAAGTGAGCCAAGCGCAGTGGCTTACAGCTATAATCCCAGCACTTTGGGAGGCAGGCAGATCACAAGGTCAGGAGTTCGAGACCAGCCTGGCCAATATGGTGAAACCCCATCTCTACTGAAAATACAAACATTAGCCGGGCATGGTGGTGGGAGGCTGAGGCAGGAGAATCGCTTAAACCCAGGAGGCAGAGGTTGCAGTGAGCCAAGATCACTCCAGCCTGGGCGACAAAGCGAGACTCCATTTCAAAAAAAACACACACATATTAAGTGAAAGAAGCCAGGTACAAAGACTATATGAATATTAGTCTTATACTAGTATTAGACATATTAGTATATGAAATATCCAGAAAAGGCAAATCCAGAGAGACCACAGGTTGTTGGCTGCCAGATATAGGAGGGGGCAAAATGGGAAGCCCCTGCAGTTGAGTACAGGGCTTCTTTATGAACTAATGCAAATATTACAAATACCACATAGTGGTAAGACCACATAGTGGTGAGCATTGCACAGCTTTGTGATATATACTAAAAATCACTGCAAACTACACTTAAAAGAGGGTGGACTTTGTGGTGTATGAGTTATATCTTTAAAAAACAAAAACAAGGCCAGGTACAGTGGCTCATGCCTGTGATCCCAGCACTTTGGGAGGCCAAGGCAGACGGATCACCTGAGGTCAGGAGTTTAAGACCATTCTGGCCAACATGGTGAAACCCCATCTCTACTAAAAATTGAAAAAATTAGCGGGGGGTGGTGTTGAGCACCTATAATCCCAGCTACTCAGGAGCTGATGGAAAAGAATCACTTGAACCTGCGAGGCGGAGGTTGCTGTAAACTGAGATCGTGCCACTGCACTCCAGCCTGGTGACAGAGTGAGATGCCGTCTCAAAAAAAAAAAAAAAAAAAAAAAAAAAGGCAAGTCAGTGTTACTAGCCAAAATAACGAAACTACTAAATGAAAATTTGGAAAAAAACATTCTTAAATGACTCAAAATGTGTCAGCCAGACAGAACAAAACAATCTCTCGTTTTTAATAGCTTTTTCTAGCTGACACATGAGGTCCTAGTCATTCTCAAGTCTTACTACAAGTTAGCCAAGGACTATCAGAAAATCCACTTGATTTAGATTAAAAACCTAAAATTTTCTTAAATACGTGTATTTTTCAAAACAGATCACAGAATCATCCAGCAGTATTAAAGCCTATGATTTATATTAATACTAACCTGTCTTGAATATTCTTTCTGACAATGAGAAAATATGATTTGATGAGTCGTTCAATAACCTCACAATCTCGCTGTTCCCGAGCAGATAGTTTTCGTGCAACAGGAACTGGCTAAGTGGGGATGAGGGGGAAGAATATTACTTTGATGACACTTTGAAATGCCAGCATTTAACATCTGAAAGTTATGTAAGTTTTTGAGACTTTTAGTTCTTTTTGTCTAATTGTTTTCCTACTAACATGGTCATCTTATTAGACCTAAACCAAATTGTCACGGCTTACCACATCCAGCAGATTCACGGCATGACCTTTCTGTGGACTGGCTGGCATAATTGGAATGGGTTTTGATTTTTCTTCTGCTAATAACTCTTCAGCTTTAGAAGTTTTCAGCATTCCTCTCCAGTTGCCTGTTGTTGGTTCTTGAACACCATCTCCAACCCCACCACCTCCAGATGCAACCTGAAAAAACATGTTCCAAAACCTATACCAACCACATCGTACCTGACTTTAATCTATGCAGACAGATAGAGGTCAGAAGGAGGCAGTAGGTGGCATGTATAACTGGATCCCTGAGCTATCTAAGTAAGAGGTTCCACTGTAAGTTGTTTGCATGGCATCAGCCAATTTATGTTCTATTTAATTCCCTTTTTATCATTCGCTAACTTTTCAAAATTGTTTTTCTCCCACCCTTCAAACACTAAATTGTAGAAAGAAGTATAAGCTGCCCTTAAAAACAAAACTACGCATTAAAAGCACAAAGAACTGCCATTCAGTTTAATTTCTTAAGTAATCATAAACACTGTTAAACTCTCCCTAAAATTCTATGAACTTATTATGTCTCTGAACTTAAGAGTTTATATATTTCTCAAGTCAATTTACATTCCTAATAGTCAACAAAAATGCCATAAGGTATAACTAAGAACTATTAACAAATAGCAAGACATTTGCTATTCCTAGGCTGACAGTCACTATAAGCTGTTTCAAAGGTGGAATGTGACATAAACACAACAGAAGTCCTTTCAACATCTGTACTCTTAAGGATTTGCTGCAAGAAACCTAGTGCTACCATTAATCACAAGTGCTTTTGCACCTTGTTTTCTGTAAAATTAGTCTTGACTTCTAAAAAACAAAAATGCTTATAATGGAAAAACATAATTCATCAACATTTGAGAGGTTTTTTTTTAGGTATTCTTTAAGATCTTACAATCTAAAAATGGATTACAACATAAATTTAATAGAGCATTATGGCATTATTTCCTTCACCATTGTTAGAAAAATGGTAGCTTGGGGTATCATTCTGAATCAAAATATTTGCTAAAATCTGTGTTTAGTATGTCAGTTAAGGTGAACTACATTTAAATATATTTATATTACACATTAGCTTAAAAATTAGTAATTAGAATTTTAAATGTTTGTTGACTATACATGAATGATATACCAAATGAAATTTTAAAGAGTGAGCACATTCAGTGTGATGTCATGAATGAAATAAAACTTGTGCAGTGATTTAGATGGTTCTCTTAATATGTGAGCACAGTGGGCTGAGAGGAATAGAAGACATTTAAATATGGACATTTAAGAAAAGAAAGGAGCTAAATGGCAGAAAATCTTGAAATAGGCATGACTCTGAATAATTTATACATTATTTAATTTTCATCTAAAATGGTTGTCAAGAATCGAAAAGTCTCAAACTCATGGTCCTCATTTGATTTTAATTTGCTTAAGCTTCTGAAGCATATGTGAAGTGATATATATCATAACAAGTGCAAACTAATTGGAAGCATAAGAAAGAAGCAATAGATTAGAGGATTATCTATTAGTACTGAACAGATCTCAAGATCTTTAAAGAGGAAATGTCCAAAAATACAATTCCATCTCTGCAATCTTTATTTCCTACCAAAATACTAAATTTAAACCTATTATTGAAGGTAACAGAAAACAGAGAGAAAGCCTATTATTGTTACTAATTAACACAATATCAAAACTAATGCCATCTTCCACAGGTTAGATAAAAGGAACATTAAGAACATAACACAGACGAGATAGAGAGCACTACACAAACAGATTTTTTAATGGTGTTATAGACAGTGTTTCAGTGAGAACCAAAGGTACCAACATTTCCATTCTGAAGCAAGAGACTCACATTTTTAGTTTCTCTTCTGCTGTCCTGAATTAACTGTTAAAAGATATGTTAAAACATGCAATTTAACAAGCAAAATTTAAATACCAATAGGTTGATATTCAGAAAGTGCAGGATAATTTCCTCTTTAAATTACTTCTTTTTCTGTGTGCATCTTCTATATTGCAAGCAAAAGGATGTCAACAATATAAAGTAGGCATTGCATTGTTATACAATTTTAAAATATATATTAGACTTAAGTGATCTGACCTTAGCACAGTATCCCATATTAATATTCTTCTATTCAGTGTATTGTTTCCAGAAGATTATGTTGCACCAAAGAACTAGGCATGCAGGCTTAGATTAAGAATCAGAACAGACCTTGCCATCAGCCTCAGCAGAAGCAGCAGGGGAGGGCTCCTGGGAGGCAGGTGCCAAAGCACTTGGAACTTTAGAAGACTAAAGGCAAAAAATGCAGGGGGGAAAAAATCAAGGATGCAAAAATGCATTCAGAAACATTCTATAAATGTGAATTTTTCCCTTCTGTAACAAAATCGTAAAATAACATGAAAAATGAAAATAATCATGGGAGATAAATTATTTATTCTGCCTTATTTCCTTCACCATTGTTAAAAGTTTCCTTCAGATGAATACATAAGAAAAATCCAAATCCAAAAGCTTCATTTTTATTTTTGGTATTTGATAAGATTATTTTCTGGCAAAGAATTCAAGGTAACAGATTTTTATACACACATTAGTATTACAACTATTACAAGTATTAACTAGTAATTAAAACCTGTTCTGTGCGTATTTTTTCCAAGAGACCCTCTTATCATAATAAGTCATTTCAACTATTTACAAAGTTGATAAAATCACTAACTGAATTTTTAAGCTTGATGTTTAAATAAATACTTAAACCTACTTTTTTTTTTTTAATTAATTTTTTTTGAGACGGAGTTTTGCTCCTGTTGCCCAGGCTGCTGTGCGATGGCGTGATCTCAGCTCACCACAACCTCTGCCTCCCGAGTTCAAGCAATTCTCCTGCCTCAGCCTCCCAAGTAGCTGGGATTACAGGAATGTACCACCACACCCAGCTAATTTTGTATTTTTAGTAGAGACAGGGTTTCACCATGTTGGTCAGCCTGGTCTCCAACTCCCAACCTCAGGTGATCCGCCCACCTGGGCTTCCCAAAGTGCCGGGATTATAGGCGTGAGCCACCGAGCCTGGCCGCTTAAACTTGGAAGCATGTGTGTCAGTGAATTCAAAATACTATTATCTTTAAATCACTCAAAGCCCATTTTAAACCTGTATGCCTTTACTCGAGCTCCAATGGAGTGTTAAAGGGAGGAAAAGAAGAAAAAATTACTCCTAGAACTGATTAATATTCTGAGCTCATCAATCCATCTTTAGGTATTGGGAATACGCATTTAAAAACTTTTTTTACCTTGTCTCGTGATACAGCTGAAGGTAATTCTCTGGCTAGCCTGTTTCTCCTTTGTTCCTAAGAAACACAAACAAGCAAAACAAAAGTGATTATCTGAGTACTGAGATACATGCCTACTAAAAAATGTTCATGTTAATTGAAAAGTGTAGAGTAACTTACAGATACATCCTCTCACTGTTGGGACTCATGCCATAATTATATTTTAAAATAAATAAGAAATCATTTAACCCAATGCTTCTCAATCTTTTTATTTTTCTGCCCACACACCTGAAGGATACAATACAGTGTCAGTAACAGTGGCTCGCTGTACTGGGGATTCTCAAATGAGGGGCAACAGACTGACATCTTCTCCCCCTTTCCCACTAAGAAAGAGTGACATAAACTGTTCTTACATAAATCTGGAACATAAGCCTTCAACATACCGTGTGGAATGTGAAGTGCAGAGAGTCACAGAAAACTCCATAAAGCCTTTTAAAGTCACTCTTACCTGAACACCTTTATGTCAAATTCTAACAACTCCCCTACATAAAACATATCTTGAAGAAGTATCTGTGGTTGAGGTTATCCTTATAAAATGTTCCTCAACTATCTCCAGAAAATAAAGTGTTGACAACTGATAGTCATTTCTATAATATGGCTAATTTAACAGACTGATCAATTGCCCACAGTTCTACTTTGCTAATATTATCAAAGTAACTTGTACAAAGCTAAAGAAACTGTTAAATTCAAATTAGATTGTCACAAGCATCTGCTATATCCAAGCACCAAGACACGCACAAGATCATGAAGATAAAGTGCTAGGATTATGTGGCTCACACCTGTAATCCTAGCACTTTGGGAGGCCAAGGTGGACAGATCACTTGAGGTCAGGAGTTCGAGACCAGCCTAGCCAAAATGGTGAAACCCTGTCTCTACTAAAAATACAAAAATTAGCTGGGTGTGGTGGTGCACACCTATAATCCCCGCTACTCAGGAGGCTGAGGCAGGAGAATCGCTTGAATCCAGGAGGCAGAGGTTACAGTGAGCAGAGATCATGTCACTGCACTCCAGCCTAGGCAACAGAGTGAGACTCTGTCTAAAGAAAAAAGATTATGAAGATATAGAAAGCTGATAATGAAAGGTGTTAATGATGGATCTCTCACAGTCTGCATCAAATACTGTAGAAAGTATTTAGGTTAAAGTCGAAATTGCTCCTAAGTATTACATGAACACAATCCAACTTGCAAAAAAGTGTTAACAAAGTTTGTTAACACTTTTTTAAAGTAATACTTTAATAAAGTATTACATGAACACAAACTTGCAAAAAAGTGTAAGTTAAGCTTTGAGAAACCTTGTTATATATACTTTCTACGTTATGGTTTTGTTTTTGTAAAAGCTTTGTTATGGTTTTGTTTTTGTTGAGATGGAGTTTCACTTTGTCACCCAGGCTAGAGTGCAGTGGCAAGATCTCAGCTCACTGCAACCTCCGCCTCCCGGGTTAGATCAATTCTCCCTGCCTCAGTCTCCCGAGTAGCTGGAATTACGGGCACCCACCACCACACCTGGCTAATTTTTGTATGTTTAGTAGAGACGGGGTTTTGCCATATTGGCCAGGCTAGTCTCGAACTCTTGACCTCAGGTGATCCACCTGCCTCTGGCTCCCAGAGTGCTGGGATTACAGCCGTGAGCCACCGCGCCCAGCCCTCAATGATGTTTTACATGTAAGATATTTTTTTTGACAGAAATTTCACCCAATTTTATTTTTTCATGGGAGAGTATTCAGTAATAAAAAAGATAACAGATAAAAATATAGATATCAACAATCTTCAGCCGGGTGCAGTGACTCATGCCTGTAATCTCAGCACTTTGGGAGGCCAAGGCGGGTGGATCACTAGGTCAGGAGATCAAGACCATCCTGGCTAAGATGGTGAAACCGTCTCTACTAAAAAATACAAAAATTAACCGGGTGTGGCGGCACACATCTGTAGTCCCAGCTACTTGGGAGGCTGAGGCAGGAGAATTGCTTGAACCCACGAGGTAGAAGCTACAGTGAGCCGAGATCGTGCCACTGCACTCCAGCCTAGGCGACAGAGAGAGACTCCATCTCAAAAAGAAAAAAAAATCTTCAAAATAAAAAATTAGCATGTTAAAATGTATGTTTTGAACAGGGATACAAAGCAAAAGGCACAGTATCTAGAATTGTCACCCTAGTCTGTTACTAACCAGTGATGACCTGAGCTGGTCCTGGACCCCAGCAGACCTGGTATACCTGCTTTGCTAACTGAACAGTTTACCAACTCTTCTGAAGCCCTAGTGTCCTAACCTGTTAATGACATTATCTGCCTTCAGGGTTATGGTAAAGATTAAATGACTTAAATGAAAATATCCATATAAGGTTATTTGGCACAGTCATTAAAACCAGAAGCCTATTCATTTGTAGAAAAATACTAATCTGAAATCAGATCACATAAGACCTTATAACAAAACTATGGAAGACACAAGTTTTTCATGATGTTTCCTTTTTTTTTTTTGAAACAGTCTTGCTCTGTCACCAGGCTGGAGTGCAGTGGCACGATCTTGGCTCACTACAACCTCCGACTCCCTGGTTCAAGTGTTTCTCCTGCCTCAGCCTCCTAAGTAGCTGGGATTGGAAACACGTGCCACCACACTCAGCTCATTTTTGTATTTTCAGTAGATACCAGGTCTTACCATACTGGCCAGGATGGTCTTGTTCTCCCAACCTCGTGATTGGCTCGCCTTGGCCTCCCAAAGTGCTGGGATTACCGGCCACAGTGCCTGGCCCATGATGTTAGTGTGAGTGTAAAAAGAACTAAATCCTTTAAGTGTCTACATACTAATTTTTAACATAACTGTTATCTAGCTTACTTTCTGAGTGTTTTGAAGTGCCTACTCAAGTATACGTCTTGGATTTTTTCTGATAACAGAAATCACCCCAGCTATGCAACCAAAAATTAGTTCCCTAAATCAGTGTTGAGAAGAAGGTGCTAGTTTCCTATAATAGCACGCTCCAAAATAAGCACCAAAGGAAAAACTGCTGTCTGTAAGCCTCAAGCTCCCCATCTGTTTTGGAGAGTTTCGCTCTTGTTGCCCAGACTGGAGTACAATGGTGCGATCTCAGCTCACTGCAACCCCTGCTCCCAGGTTCGAGTGATTCTCTTGCCTCAGCCCCCCAAGTAGCTGGGATTACAGGTGCCTGCCACCACACCCGGCTAATTTTTTGTATTTTTGGTAGAGATGAAGTTTCACCATGTTGACCAGGCTAGTCTCAAACTCCTGACATCAGTTGATCCACCTGCCTCGGCCTCCCAAAGTGCTAGGATTACAGGAGTGAGCCACCGAGCCTGGCTACCCCATGTTTTAACCAGAGTTGAAGTCAGTAACCTAGGATCCCTTCCAGTTTCCAAATTCCCACCATGCATATGCAGAAGAGGAAATTTGGTATAGAAGGGGCCTCTGAGGTCTTACTGAATTAGGGAGTAGCAGAAAAATGTACTATTTTTGCAGAAAAGTGGCAGAGAAAAAAATGGCTTCTGGATAAATTGCTCTATCCACCAGCTGTGGCTCCATCTGAGCTCTTACTCAATTTGCTACATTAACATCAAAAGGAAAGAAAAGAGCCATGAAATGCAGCAACCCCAGTAGTGGTGAAAAAAGCACTCTGCTTTTCCAAATGTATGCTAAGTTGGGTAATTCTTGAGTGTTTCCTTCACAGCTTTCAGAGACAAATGAAAACAATTTTAAACACTCACTTTGTTGTACACACTTCCCCTGTATAAACTACAAGTTACCAAAATAGAGCCAGTCACACTAAATGAATGAATTCTCAGATTCTTTCTGAATTTCAGTTTCATAAGCAGAAAGTAATAATGCCTTCAGGTGGTTTTAAGAATTAAGAAAACAGTGTAATCCCCTCAGCCTACTTCCTGGCATGCAGCAGGCACTAATGTGGCACACGTCTATTTTATAGTTATGCCATGCTAAATAAGTTTGATATAACTGAGTTACAACAGATTTTTCCATCTGTGAAAAAACATAACAATTATATTTACCTCTATATTATTATTCATTAGCCCACAAGCATCAGCAAAGTCTGGATGTTTTGTGTTGATATAAGCCAATTCAATTGCCACTAAGTTATGGACCTAGAAAAAAAGTAAGTTAGACTATATACAAAAATACATCAACCATATTTTACTTTGAGAAATTTATATATAAAACTTACGGAACAGACAATACTGAAAAAGTACAGGAAACATATGCCTAAATAACTACCTGATAATTATATTCCAACTGATAAATCTTATGCCAAATAATGATTTACTCTAGCTTTAAAATTATTTACATTTTGGCATCTAAGATTGCATTTCTAAGAGGGAAAAATAACATTAAAGTAACTACAAGTATTTTACTGTTAGGGAAAAATAGTTATCTTCCTGATGCAAGTCTAAATTCCAAGGCTTTATGCAACTTTGCTATTAAAACTTCAGATCATCCACTATTCCACATCACTTTTTTAGTTCATTTTTAACAACATAAGTTCATAACCAGACATCAGTTAAAGATGTTAACTTTATTTGAACTTTATTTGGGTAAAGGATACATCTAAAGACCTGAGGTAGTGACTAATTAGCCTTAACTATAAAGCGCCTAGTTTAAAATATATGTAGTTCAAAAATCCTAAGAGGACAATAAAAAAGTTGGAATTAATTTATCCAGACCTCTACAGAACGCTAAATCTTTTTTTTTTTTTTTTTTGAGAAAGAGTTTCACTCTTGTTACCCAGGTTGGAGTGCAGTGGCACGATCTCAGCTCACCACAACCTCTGCCTCCTGGGTTCAAGCAATTCTCCTGCCTCAGCCTCCCAAGTAGCTGGGACTACAGGCATGCACCACCACGCCCGGCTAATTTTGTATTTTTAGTAGATGGGGTTTCTCCATATTGGTCAGGCTGGTCTCGAACTCCCAACCTTCAGGTGATCCACCTGTCTTGGCCTCCCAAAGTGCTGGGATTGCAGGCATAAGCCACCGCGCCACTAAGTCTTATACAGAGGATAAATTTAAGCCCTTTACTATGTCCTGTCCTAACAAATCTCAGGTATCAGAACAGCATTTATCAGCCCAGAACAAGGTGAAAAGGATCTATTAAAATGAAGTTCCAGTGATTCTGTGCTAAAGGCAGTCTTAGACATCAGAATCTGAGGGCTATCCTCACTAAGGAAACAAGCAGCAGCACTTACATTCCAAGGATGGTTTTGTACTCTTAGTAAACCTCCACGGGGCTCACCATCCTGAGCCAAGGACCCAAATGCACTTTTAGTGATCAGAAAGAAAAAAAAAAAAAAACCCAGCCAACAATTAGAGGCATAAGGGCAATTTTAAATGCTTATCCCATATTTCTGCCAATTTTAGCATTTTGTGTGTGTGTGTGTGTGTGGATAGCAGCAACCCACAGAACAGTAGCAAGCAACTATGATATTATAGTTATTAGGTCATAACAAACTGCAGAAGTGGCTGGATTACTCTGATGTATCTCAAAGTTAAAGTCAGAGTGTATATAAAGGCTCAGTTTACTGAGGCTAAAGATGGAACTAATTTTCTCTTAAGATCAGTGGTACTACATAATACAGCAAAGCTATTCATAACCCTCAATCATAAATCTATTCTCAAGAAAACCCATGCCTGCAGGCTAACAATGATTATAAAGTAAAAATGCACTTTATACCAAAATTATTTAAAATTTTCCTTTGAAATGAGGCTGAAACTCAACTTCTTTTTCCTCTCAATACACTGGAAAACATTATGCCTAAACTCTAAAGTAACCATATAATGCTCATTAAAAAGCAGCCAAGCAAAAATATAAATTTTTACTAATAGTAATTGCAAGGATCTATGATATAGTAGCTCACCATTTCATTTGTAACAGGCAATCTTTTACGAAGAAGACAAGTCACCACTTCAACTATGGCATCATGAAGTTTAGGAAATCGTAACAATTCCTATAAATGGTAGATGAAAGAAAAACGTAATTTTTTTTTAAAGACATATTCTCACTAAGCCATCCTCCCACCTTAGCCTCCCAAGTAGCTGAGACTACATGTATAAGCCACCATGCCAGGCTCACAGTAATTTTCTTTCACTTAATGATCACAGAAATACTGAATTAGATCTGGAGACTACATTTAAGAATACCATTTCAGTCAGGCGGTCGGTTAGCTCAGTTGGTGAGCTAACCGACCGCCTGACAATTAAAAAAAAAAAATACTATTTCAAATCACTTTCAGGTAAGGGAACTACAGATTTTTACTTTATATCCCATCTTACACATTTCCTTCCAGCCAGTGAAACCACCACTTCATGTCCACTTCATGTCTTTTTCTAGTTTATGTGAAACCTGTTACATTTCTCTCAGTTACCTGTGTACTGTAATTGCTACAGTGCTGAATGATCCTTTGCATTTCCTCATGAACCAGTTCCACACAGCGGAGGCTGGGCTCTTCTAAACGTTTGATTTGCCGCTTGACCAGTAACTCAAATGAAACTTCAGGCACAAATAAAGCAGGACGAGGACCCTGAAAAAAGAAAACTTAGAACTCTTATTATAGCTATATGTAATTTCAGTTCTTCCCAAAAGTTAAGAAAATAAGTCACATTTTTGGTATTTTTCATGAAAAATGCTTTTTAATTTCAAATATGAGAGCAAAATAACAAACTATAATTAAATTAAATTAAGACATAGTACGTGGGTAAGAAAAACTTTAGCCTCATAAAAGCTAAGCATACTCACAGTAGCATTTCTAATGGCAGTCAAAATGTCAATAGTGTTAAGGCCACCAAGTGGATCAACAGATTCTAAGGTTCGCCCAAAAGTCTCATGGAAAATATAACAAATTCTAGCACCACCGCATCTGAAAGGCAATGAAGTATATGGTTTCTGGCATTGTGAAATGGGAAAGAAGTTACAAGTTATAAGTGTTTCTGGAAGCTTTAAGCTCATCTTATTTTCTGAGAAAGCCTCAGATAAACAATTTCATTCATTCCTATTTCCATGTGTTCTAAACTCAAGTCATCATGAACTAGTTTGAACTAGTTTCTCTAAAGTTTTTATATGGGAAAAGGAATCATTTCATGATAGGTGTGTGTATATATATTATATATACATATATATACTTGTAAATATAATAATTGTTCTGACATAAAACATGAGTTAACTAAGAATTGCTAAGCACCTTTTCTCTGCCCTAGCTTTCCTCAACTAGAATATAAGTTCCTTAAGGACAGGAAATAGTGCCTTATATTTATTTCCATTAATTCACAATCAAGAGTAGAGGTTGGCAAACTTTTTCCATAAAGGGTCACAGAGTTAATATTTTAGGCTTTTTAGGCTATACAGTCTCCACTGCAACTACTCAACTCTACCATTAAGCACATAAGCAGTCATAGACAATATGTAAACAAATAAGCATACCTTGTTAGCCAGGCTTGTCTCGAACTCCTGACCTCAAGTGATCCACCTACCTTGACCTCCACTGGGATCATAGGCATGAGCTACCGCACCCAACCTTATTATTGCTTTAGACAAATTAAATCTCTTTATCTAGGTACTAAGCACCTTATGTTTCCTATCTTGTTTAACAACTAGAAACCCTAGAATTATCTTTTTTAAAATTCAAGTCCAATTGAATTCTACAAATACCTTTTATAATGCTTCCCCAAATCATCCCTTCCTCTCTATTTTCACAACCACTATTGAGTACATTTTTAAAGTAGCTCAGGCGAAAGATACTGGTCTAACATTATGCTAACAGAAATAAGCCAAGCACAAAAGGATAAATACTGAATGATTCAATTTATATGAAATATCTAAAATAGGCAAATTCATAGAGACAGAAAGTAAATTCGGCCAGGTGCGGTGGCTCACACCTGTAATCCCAGCATTTTGGGAGGCTGAGATGGGCAAATCACCTGAGGTCAGGAATTCAAGACCAGCCTGGCCAACAGGGTGAAACCCCGTCTCTACTAAAAATACAAAGAAAATACAAAAATTAGCTGGGTATGGTGGCAGACACCTGTAGTCCCAGCTACTCAGGAGGCTGAGGCAGGATGATCGTTTGAACCCGGGAGGCAGAGGTTGCAGTTAGCCCAGACTGCGCCACTGCACTCCAGCCTCCAAGATAGAGTGAGGCTCTGTCTCAAAAAAATAAAAAAGGTAAATTAGAGGTTACCAGGGCTGGAGGAGAGGGGAGTGAGGAGTAACTACTTAATAGATAAGAATTTCTATTGCAGTGATGAAACATTTTAGAAATAGGTATTACTGATAGTTGTTCAACACTGTAAATGTAAATCATGCTACTCAATTGTGCACTTAAAGTGGTTAAAATTACCAGTAATTGGTCTCTCTGCCTCCAACCTTTCCCTTCGCCAAATAATTTTTCATAATGACTAGAATTATCCTTCTAAAATAAATTATTCAGCCGGGCACGGTAGCTCACCCTCGTAATCCTAGCACTTTGGGAGGCTGAGGATGGCGGATCAGTTGAGGTCAGGAATTCAAAACCAGACTCGTCAACATGGTGAAAACTAAAAACAAAAAAAAATTAGCCAGGCATGGTGGCAGGTTCCTGTAATCCCAGCTACTCTGGAGGCTGAGACAGGAGAATTGCTTAAACTTGGGAGGTGGAAGTGTACGTACATTGAGCTAAGATCATACCACTGCACTCCGGCCTGGGTGACAGAGTGAGACTCTGTCTCATAAAAGTAAAATAAAATAAACTATTCCTCTGACCAAAAGCGTTTTTTTTATATAAAACATTCTCCAAATTCTGAACAAAATATTAAAGACTTTCTAGAGTCTTGTTCCCAGACACCCTTCCTGCCTTATCTCTTACTGTGTCCCATCATTATACATGCTGTTCTCCACACATTATTCTTGCATTATTCTTTGCTGTTCCCAAGCTTAAAATGCCCTCTCATTACTGCCTTCTCAAATTCTATTCAGAGCCCAATTCTAATGCCTTCTTAAATGTGGCGCTTTCCCAAACCCTGAAATAAATGTAAATGGTGTCTCTTCAATGTCTCAAACGCTTGATTAGGTGGACACAGATAATTGGTTTACTAACTATTTACAAAGTGTACATATAAGCTGTATGTACTTTTCTGAATATGAATTATATCTAATGATAAGAAGTATTTAAATAAAACAGTTATACTTTTGCAGCCTAATCAAGCCCTGTATTACCCTGACCTACTTTACCCAGTAAACTCTTGAAAGGCCCATTGTGGTAGTCTTTATTTCCCTCAATATGCCATACATATAACCATTGAATAATTACTCTGATAAATACTCTCATTATGGAATTGACTCATATGAAGACCACTTCGGTCACACTAAAGTATACAGAACATACACACAAATGAGTTCATGTATAATGGGTGAAATCTGAACAAGCTCTGTGGATTGTACCCACCTCCATTTTCTCACGGTTATTGTACTATAGTTATGCAAGACGTCCAACAGTGGGGGAGGTGGGGGAAGGGTACACAGTGGAGGGTGCTGGGACCTCCCTGTATATCACCTTGCAACTTCCTGTGAGTCTATAATTATTTCAAAATAAAAAGGTTTTCTAATGAAGGTGCAGAGAAATGGATGTACTTGCTAGTAGTAAAACAGTACAATATGCTAACAGTATGCAGTATGTCATGAAAGATTCTAAGGATGTTACATCATTTAATCTAATAAACCTACTTCTACAAATTTATCCTCAGTGTTCACCTGGACACAGTGCCCCAAAGACAGGTGCAGGTAGTCCATCACAGCACTGTTTATATGTGTATATAACAGAAAACAAACTATCCAGTAGTAGGAGAATGGCCCAATAAATGAGGCTGTTATCTAAAAAGTAAAATACTATGCAAATCTTCCAACTGATGATAATATATGAGAAAGTTGTTACAAGGTTTAAGAATGGTTTCAAAGTAAGCATAGCATCTGATTTTTAAAGATGTATAATTCAGGCATTTCTGTGTTATAGATGCACAGAAAAATGCCTAGGTCAATGCCAAATTTCAGGAAGTATCTCGGGTTGGTGAAATTAAGGGTTTGTTTTTAAGAGATGGGGTCTCCTTTTTTAGTGCCATCTGCTTGCAGTGCCGCCTCCTGCTCCTCCCACTGCCACTGCCACCCTGAGTCACTGCCTGCGCAGCTCTGGCCACCTGGCTCCCCATACTAGCCACCGATATTTGGAGTTCTTACAGCATGGCAGACACTGACAACCTGCCTACAGTAGTTAAAAGACAAGTGAATGCTCTCAACAACCTGCAAATTAAATGTGCACAGACAGAAGCCAAATTCTATGAGGAAGTTCAGGATCTTGAAAGGAAGTATGCTGTTCTCTATCAGCCTCTATTTGATAAGCAATTTGAGATTATTAATGCAATTTATGTACCTATGGAAGAAGAATGTGAACGGAAACCAGATGACGATGAGATTTTGGAGGAGTTGAAAGAAAAGGCCAAGATT
>CAUYLG010066273.1:0-14964 GCA_963573385.1 Cacajao melanocephalus
TTCCTGTCGCCATTGTTAAGCACAATTATTGGCATAAAAGAGGTTTTTAATACCCATTTTTAGACTGCATTCTAGCCTGGGCAATAGAACAAGAATCCCGTTCTCTCTCCCTCTTTCTCTTCCTCTTTCTTTCTCTCTTACATTCTTTTTGTTCTTTCTTTCACTCTTTCTTTCTTTCTTCTTTTCTCTCTCTTTATTTCTTTCAAAAAAAAAAGTGTTTCCATGAAAACTGATTTATAGGTTTGGCTGTTTAGGGGTTTTAGTTTTTTAATGTCGCCTTCACTATTAAGGATGTCAGACATCCTTCCTCCCACATATTATCTGTTTCTAGTAACCACGGAGCTAATAATTTACTATTTTTTATTTATGCTGAGGATATTTATTAGGATAAATTTGGATGCACAGATAAACATTCAGAATAAAACTAACAGTGGCTAAAATAAGAAAGAAACTTATTTACGTCCCATGCATGAGAATTCCAGACATATGCAGCACAAGACTAGTACAGCATATCTTGAATTTCAAAGGCATTCAGGCTCCTTTAGCTCTCTGCTGCAATATCCATAGGGTGTAACTCCTGTGTCCAAGTTGGTTTCTAGAGACAACAGACCAGAGTTCCCGGCAGCAGACTGGAAGCCAGGAAGACAGAAACGCAGAGGGCTGAGTCCCATCTTGGTGGGATACAACTTAGACTTCCTTTACAACATTTCTGCTTGTATCCCATTGCTCAAAAGTTTTTCACACTTATAGTTTTAAGAATATTGCCGGGCACGGTGGCTCACACCTGTAATCCCAGCACTTGGGAGGCTGAGGTGGGTGGATCACGAGGTCAAGAGATTGAGACCATCCTGATCAACATGGTGAAACGCCGTCTTTATTAAAAATACAAAAATTAGCTAGGCGTGGTTGCACACGCCTGTAGTCCCAGCTACTCGGGAGGCTGAGGCAGGAGAATTTCTTGAACTTGGGAGGCAGAAGTTGCGGTGAGCAGAAATCACAGTGAGCCGAGATCACGCCATTGCACTCCAGCCTGGGCAACAAGAGCGAAACTCCATCTTAAAAAAAAAAAAAAAAAAAAAAAGAATGCTAGGAAATGTAGTTTCTATCTGAGTACATGAGTTCCTTGAAAAAAAATTAAGTTTCTGATACCAAATAAAAATCGAAGAAGGGATGTAGGGGTCAACCACCAGCAGCCTCTGCCATATTCCAATATCAAATATCCAAACCTATTAGAAAATTTTGTGGGGATTTTGAGTAATGTGGATTTCTTCTAGGAACTAAAATGAATGATATTTAGTGCATGGACTCACGTATTTTAAACATTACAAGGCCTTCAATCTTTTTCCAGATTCTGAGGGTTCTGAATACATTTGCTACATAAATGGCATTTGAATAACTGAGGTACTACTGAGGCTGAAGTGAATACCTCTACATAAAATCCTATAGCAGAATTGAAGCAATTCTACTTTGCCATAGCATGTAGATGCATTCCAAAGTTTCCTCTCAAAATATGTGCTTCCAGTATGTGCAAGAATTATATGTGGCCTGAACAATTTGGATTGGATCATTATATTCAGTTACACCCATTTCTTTTATCAGTTTCTCAGCTTACACAATTTATGCCCCGACTTACTAGAAATAATTTTTGCACATTACATTACCTAACTCCTAGAGTATAAACAAAACCTTCTATTTGGAGTATTCCCTATATCTCTCTAAATTGATCCCTTGCACTGTTTGAAGGCTTGGAGTGAAGAAGGCATTCATGAAAATAAAATGTCAATTTGTGTGTTTGATATATTTGTGTTTGGCAAGGATTGCTATGGGCATTATTTCTTTGGTTCCCCAATATTTGATTTAAAATCAAAACCAACATTTGCATTAGCTAAACATGTGTCCGATTTAGAGCTGGGTATTGTGCCCCCACCTTCTTGAGTGAATTAGTTCTCTGGGTAACTCTCATAGTGGTACTCATAGTCCTCTGATGAATTGCACGGGTTGGATTTGAACTGCCCTAATCTAGCTGTGTCCACAAATGTGGCTTTTGTGTCTGAAGCAAATGGGAAAATTGGAAATAACAGTGAGCTCACTGCAGAGCTGATTAGCAGCTGTTATGCACTAATACAGCTGTATAGGTTTGTGCAACTACCTTACCAGGTGTCAGATATTTTGAGTATCTTCCTGTTAAGGATTGGGTAGATCATTCTAGTTAAATGTTAGGGACTCCTAACGTAGGATTTCCAGGCTTCTGAGAAGAAAGTAGCTCCCTGGACCTCCCCACCCCACAACTGTCTCCTGCATCTCAAGCTGTCCACCATAGTAAGTCTGCCAATCCCAGACAAGCACAAGGAAACAGGTGCCTGAGCTGGGGCAGATGATGCAAAGTTCTTTGCCTTCCACATTTGACATAATAACCTGTGTTCACTCTGTTTTGCTCTGGCATCTTAGCCATTCCTTGCCCCAATGAATTCACATGATGTTTTAGCAGTGGGAGTAGATGGTTTCTTAATGCAGCATTAAAAGTAAAAGGGAACGGACACCTTAAATATCCTAACTTGATTACTACAAATTATATACATGTAAAACAATTTTTATGTACTCCATAAATTTGCACAAATATTTTAAATAAGTAAAAGGTGAAGTAGCAAGAATAAACAAGAATAGCACAGGGGCTCCCCGGTGCACCCTCTCCAGCCAGGTCATGTCACTGTGCATTCCGCAGGCTTTTACGACTGCAGGGGAAGAGGCTGTTCAGCAATGGGGCATGATGAGAGTGGCTGAGACCCAGTCGCTGCCTCAGGTGCTACAATCTAGTGGTGGAGGTATGGAGAAGCCATGATGAGTACAATGAGGGAATTATCTTAACCTGATCCATCTCCTACTGTGGAGGAGCTTGGGTTGATGTGGAGTGAGAAGGGAAAGGATGGGTGTATTACTTTGCTTCCGCTGCCATAGCAAAATGCCACAGACTGGGTGGCTTAAACAATAGGAATTCATTTACTTGCAGTTCTGGAGGCCAGAAGTCCTAGATCAAGGTTTTGACTGATTTCGTTCCTGGTGAGGGCTCTATTCCTGGCATTCAGTTGGCTTCTTTCTTACCATGTCCTCACATGGTGAAGCAAGAGAGAGTGGTCTTTTTATAAGGACACAAGTCCTGTTGGATCAGGGACCCACCTTTAAGACCTCATTTAACCTTAATTACTTCTTTAGAGGCTCCATCTCAAAAAACAGCCACACTGGTGAGATGAAACACAAAGATGGATCAATCCATCTCCGAAATTTCATTCTTGTTGTCTGAAAGATTTACACAAAAACCAATGGCTTTATTTACTTCAATTATTCCCACTGACATGGCTCCCCCACCTCCTAGCTTAGAACCTTAGCCTCAGACCTACTTCTACTGAGAAGATGGAGAATGCTCATGCCAATTCTAGGAGTGATTGCCTGAGGGGGGAGTTGAGATAAAGATGTCTGATTGAACTCCAGACTGCAGTCAAGAATGACGCCATGTCCAGAGCTGAAACCAGACAGACCTCGGGACTCAGATAAGAATATTAAAATAGGAAGTTCTCCAAAAAATATGTCATATGTGGTTGCTGTAGAGGGGGTACAGGGGACATACAAAGAATAGAGGGCTGTGTAAAGGTAAAGATGTAAGGAATAAAGGAATCTGGCAGGACAGCAAGCTCCAACTCTCATCCATGCCTCTAAGAAGGACCTGAAGTTCACAGGTGTAGATTCGGGCCCTGTATGCTCAAGACCTATGCCCTACACAAAGGCCTCCTGTCTGTGCCTTCCCTAGCCCTCAAAGCTGCTATCAGGGTTCACCCAGCAAGATTTTTCATGTGTCTTTGTGCATGTGAACAGACATCATGGGAATTTATTGTTCTCCCCATTCCTCCTGATATGGTTCAGCTGTGTCCCCACCCAAATCTCATCTTGAACTGTAGCTCCCATAATTCCCACATGTTGTGGGAGGAACCCGGTGGAAGATAATAGAATCATGGGGGTGATTTTCACCATGTGTTCTTGTGGTAGTGAATAAATCTCATGAGATCTGATGATTTTATGAAGGGTTTCCCCTTTCACTTGGCTCTCATTTTCTCTTGCATGCTGCCATGTAAGCCTTCCATGATGTGAGGCCTCCTCAACCACGTGGAACTGTTGAGTCCATTAAACCTCTTTTTCTTTATAAATTACCCAATCTTGGGTATGTCCTTATCAACAGCATGAACACAGACTAACACCCCTCCCCAGTAGGTCATCCAGAGCCAGCACCTAGCAATGGGGGAAGCAGGTATGGTGGACTGAACCATAGTAGACTGAACCAACAGTGGACTGAACTTTGACCTCTGGACATGTGTTATAATGCTTTCTAGGTCCTGGTTCCTGGAGAAAGTTTGTTAAGATTTCTATAACTCCAGGAGAAATAGAGCACTCTCCCAGGTATGCCACATAGCACAGCTCCAGAGGGTTCAATTCCCACTGAAGTCTACATGAATGATTCCCCTGGTGTTGTGCAATGTGCAGGCTGCATGACCATTCACCCTGCGTCTCTCAGTGGTTCCTAGTCCCAAAGGAATCAATCACTGTACTTACCATCTCTGGCAGTAGCAGGAATGGAAACAGGGCTAACAATGACAAGACCAAGATTTATTCAGGTGCTTATGCCGAGATACTTTATTTTGCATACCATTTTATTGCTCTAGTACGCATCATGATATTGGAAGTGACCTACACTTTCCTGGATCTCCACTTTTCAGACTCCTTCCAGCTTTGCCAGGGGCAATTTGCCCAAGAAGCACAATTATTTATTCCAAGTAGATGCTAATTTCATTCACTTGAATCTAAATCTAAATCTCCTCCAGGAAAAAGAGGTTAATAATTCTTCTAATAATAAGGATGACTTGATCTAGTCTACAGTGGGCTCAAAATGTGCAAAATTATTTAAATCAGGGCTGGAAGCTAAAAAATATCCCTGATGTCTTCAAAGCAACAAAAAGATTTTTCCTTAATTATTTAAAATGTAGCAGTGGTGCACACTATTACTGACTCTCTAAACCAATGGTTCTTAAAGTGTGGTTCCTAAAACTGTATCGTCAGCATCACCTGGGAACTTTGTTAGAAATGCAGATTCTCAGGTTCTACCTAAGACCTGCTGAATCAGAAACTCTGGGAGTGGGCCCAGCAACCTGTGCTTTAACAAGACCTCCAGATGATTCTGATGCACATGGCAGGTTTGAAAAGCAGTGCTCTGGATCTAGGACAGTGATACTAGTCTTGGCTGTATGTTAAGATCGCTTGGGAAGTTCTTAAAAATATGATGCCCGGGCCACACTCCAGAATCAGAATCTTTGGAGGTGTAATTTCCCCAGGTGACTGCAATGTACATCCAAGGTTAACAACCACTGCTTTATGAGCAATAATTCCAAAAGTTAAGTGTGTGTGAAAAAGACTTGAGATACTTGTTAAGGGTATAGATGTGTCCCTAGGAATTTTGACTCATTAGATCAATGGTGAGGCTCAGAAATTTATACTTTTTGCCAATAGTCCAGGTAACGCTACTGCACAAGATCCATAGGCCATTCCACAAGGAACACAGTATACTTACAGCCAGCTGCTTAAATAATCTTGAGGAAGGACTGTTCTTACAGATAGGAAGTAAGAAGCCATAGCTCTGAGGACTTAAGGTTGTATGCCAAAAGACTTCGACGGATGACTGCATGAACTAGGTAGGAAATGGAACTGCAGGTGAAGAAAGGCAGTGAGGCTGTTTAATTGTGGTGATGTATTTGTCAACCAGTACCTTTATTTGTGAACAAAATAATGATACCAGGACACTGAACCAAATTACCCCTTATGTTGCATGGCTCTGTGCTGGACACCCTGGCTGGCACAATTTAACAAAGCGAATCCACAAACAAAGAGCAGGGGAGTCACATGAAAACAACACAGATGGGTCAGGCATGGCAGCTCATGCCTGTAATCCCAGCACTTTGGGAGGCGAAGGCAGGTGGATCACCTGAGGTCAGGAGTTTAAGACCAGCCTGGCCAACATGGTGAAACCCCCATCTCTATTAAAAGATACAAAAATTAGTCAGGCATAGTGGTGGGCACCTGTAATCCCAGCTACTCGGGAGTCTAAGGCAAGAGAATCGCTTGAACCTGGGAGGCAGAGGCTGCAGTGAGGTGAGATCATGCCACTGTATTCTAGCCTGGGTGACAGAGTGAGACTCCGTCTCAAAGAAATGAAAAAAACAAATAAAACAACACAGCCTTTGGAGTCAAGTAATTTCAATTTGGATTTAGACTTGAATCTGGATATCACCACTTATTATCTATGTGGCCTTGGAAAGTGACTCCTCTCTCTGACTCTGTTCTGATCTGTCAAATGAGAATATTGATACCTACCTTACAGGGTCATTATGAAGATTAACATGAAAAGCACTCAGCACCCAGTTGGCTTACAACAAAAGGTGATTGTTATTTTGAAGTGTTAAATGTCCCCACACCATTTATCAACCAGAGTGTGTGTTCTAATTTACTGTACCAGACGCTGTCCAGTAGTTGCGACATCCTGGGAAATTCCTCCAGCTCCTCTGCATTGACTCACAGAATTCACAACAGGAACAGACATGAAAACTCACCATAATCTTTTAAACTAAGTAAAAACAACTAAGATTGGATAATCTAGGAAATATTTTTTATCTACACAAGCACTACAGTTGATGAAATCCTCTGAACTATTCCCCTAGCATCAGTTGAGCAAACTCTACCCATAGCAATTTGGCTGGTAACAAGTTAACTCGGGAAAAGAATCTTAAGTACTTTCCCAGCTGTGTTCTAATTGCATGTTTAGAAAGAGTATACATACATTTTTTAGTGTGGTAACATCAAGGATAGATGCTGCTAAAGAGAATTTTAAGTGATTCATGCCATGTTTTCTTATTCAGGAAAGTTTTTTCTAACTTTCTTCTGAAAGCCTACAGAAATAAAAGAGAATATGGTAGAGGAAGGCATTAAGAATTAAAGTTGGGAAAGAATTCAAGGAGTCAACCCAGTTTATTTTTTGAGTTTCAGACAGAAGAGTCTAGCCTGTCCCTCATAATGGCCTGAGGCAGATGGAGGCACCTGTCTCCCAACCTAAATTCTTAGTGAAGTCCCTTATGTCTCAGCGGCTAGCCTCCTCCACAGCGGCTAGCCTCACACATTTCCTATAGTGGGCTTGGGGTGGAGAGCAGCTGGTATCACTCTCTTCATAATTACCCCGTACACTTAAAAGAAGACAATTGAGTCATCCTTTATCCTCTCTTTTTCCAGGAAAACATCCAGTTCCTTAAAACTTACCTCATAGGTTCTGGTTTCCAACCCTTTAATCATTGTGTCTTTTGTGTGCCCTGGCCAAGTCCCCTGCTTCCTCTTAGACCTGAACCTGGTCCCTGAATAAGGACCTGACTGCTGACAGGAATAGGAAAGCCCCCCTGTTTCCACACTCACTTGTAAGCCAAGAAAGTAAGCAACGGTCATCACAGAACACCTCCCTGGCATTATTCCAGGTGTGGGAAATTCTGCTGTCCACAGGGTCAGGGAGGAGCTACACAGTATGGCTGAGGATTGCGTCAGAAGAGAGAATGCACACAACCTGGCCAAAGAGGCCGCCCTGCTTGGCTACAGTGGTCTGCTGCCCTGAGGCACATTGTTGCCAGGTCTTCTGATTTTTCTAGAAAAGTTCAAAATCTGGACTTTAAAAGTATCTGGTTTTTTGTTTTTGTTTTTTTTTTTGTCCACTGTTATCTACCATCTCAAAAATATTTAAACAATCTGTGGGCAAATAAAACATGTCTGGAGGCTGAATCAGGTCCCTGGGCATCTTATGAAATTCTGTTCTAGTTAATGAAGTATAAACAAAGGCTAGTCAGGTGTGGGTGGGAGTCTGGGGACAGGTTAGGGACGCAGATAGAAAGGCAACTTATGTATAGCAAGAAACAAACCATAACAGTGAACAATTGTAAACAGTCATTTAGATGAGGAAAAAAGAATTATTAAAGTACTGAAATAATTACCATTTTAATTCAGTACCTGGAGTATAGCAAATGTTCAATAAACGTTTGCTGAATAAATACCTGGCTTTTTTATATTGTTTTGCCATTTATAATTTCTCTAGTTCCTTAGGACAATCCTGAGAGGTAAGAATATTATTCTTCCCATTTTCATTTCCTGCAGAGGTCATGCCCCTAGGAGCAGCAGAATTTGAGCTTCAGTTTGCATTCTTGATTCTCTATTTCTCCCTCTTGGATCTTGTCTTCCCAAAACCTTGCAGGTGGGTATCAGTGGGCACCTGGGTATGTAATGTGATCTGAGAGTCCACCTTCCCCTCTTTCCTACAAAGAACCACTTCTCACACGTGGTTAAAAAACAAAAACAAAACTGAAAGCAAAGAAAGGGATCAAGAAAATTCGGAATTCTCCCTCCACTCTCATCCAGCCACCCAGCTCTACGGGAACTCTCTAAAGACAACCAGCTTTTACTTTTCTTTGTTATTATTATTTTTTGTACGGACAGGGTCTTGCTCTGTTGCCCAGGCTAAAGTGCAGTAGCACGATCATAGCTCATTGTAACTTCAAACTCAGGGGCTCAAGGATCTTCCCACCTCAGCCTGCCAAGTAGCTGGGACTACAGGTGCTCACCACCACACCCATCTAATTTTTTAAATTTCTTTGTAGAAATGAGATCTATGTTGCCCAGGCTGGTCTCAAACTGTTGGGCTAAAGTGATCCCCGCAACCTTGACCTCCTGAAGTTCTGGGATTATAGGCATGAGCCACCACATCTGTGGAGGCAACTCTTAACAATCAGCCTATGTAAACGCGTAGATATTTTATGGGGTGTACGTATGTGTTTGTGTGTGTTAGTACCTAAACGGTAAAATTTTATAATTTCTTTTATTTTTGCTTTTTTTTTTTCCCCCAAGATGGAGTTTTGCTCTTGTCACCCAGGCTGGAGAGCAATGGTGCAATCTTGGCTCACTGCAACCTCCACCTCCCAGGTTCAAGCAATTCTGCTCCCTCAACCTCCTAAGTAGCTGGGATTACAGGTGCCCACCAGCACCCCTGGCTAAGTTTTGTATTTTTAGTAGAGACAGGGTTTCTCCATGTTGGCCAGGCTGGTCTCAAACTCCTGACCTCACGTGATCCACCCGCATGGGCCTCTCAAAGTGCTGGGATTACAGGCATGAGCCACCGCACCCAGCCTCTGCTTTTTTTTTTTTTTTTTAAGACTGTAATTGGAATAACTTTCCACATCAATGAATATAGAACAGCCTTATTTTTAACCAAATCCTTGATGGATTTAGGTTTCTAGTCTTTTATTAATAATGCTTGAGTGAATAACTCTCACTATGCATCATTTCACACATGTGGAAGTAAATCTATGGAATATAGTTAAAATTGCTAGATTCAAAGATGTGCACATTTTAGTTTTTAAAGATGCCAAATTGCCCTTCATAATGCCCACATTATACCCTCACAATTAATGTATAGAGTGCTATCATCCTATTTTGTAAAAAATTTACTTTTTGATTTATTCATCCACCTCCACACTCACACTATCTATAGCCCCAAACTGTTCCTTCTGAAATGCAAAATTCAAACGTGCACCTCTGTCCATTAACTTTCATCCAACTACTCCCATTACATCCCTACGTCTTCTCCTAGCCCTCAGCTGCCGCATTCCTTTCCTCTTCCCATCACACCTAGCTGTGTGATCTGTCACTTCATCCTGGATCAGGCCACCCATTGCCACCTCCAAGCCAACACCCTAGCTAGCACGCGCTCCTAGAGAGAAATCACTCCACACAGGCTGCTCCAAATTCAAATGCCCCAACCTCACCTGGGCCCTCTGCCTGCTCTGAGCGATCAATGCTCCCTTCCCCGGAAGAGTTTTCAAAGCTTTCCATTCTCCTGGGAATTCCCTTCCCACCAATGGATGACCACCACCCTTCCACCTTCCTCAGGGAAATGATAATCCCGTTTTTCTTCCCTCTCCTCCACACTTCCTCTCTGCATTCTCCTTTCCCTTGGCATTGAAGCCTCTTCTAGCCTCTCTCATCAAAACGCCTCTCCCTTGACTCTGCTCTGCCTCTTCCTGTCACTCCCTGTTCATGGCCTCACTTCCTGTGAGAGAATCTACACCGTGATTATTCCACCCCCATCTCTCATTTAGTCTCCAAACCTCTGAAATCTGACTTCAACCATCACAATTAAAATTGCTCTCTCATGCACCCAGTAAGCTGACAATAATTACTATCAGCCTCCTGCCACTTGACCTCGTTGCAGCATTGGACACTTTTCCGTCCTCCTTCATGAAATGGCCTTTTCTTCCTTCAGCTTCTGGTGCCTCATCTCTTGCCACTCACCACATCCTGTCTGTGCTGCAGCCGTATTCGGCTCTTGGCATTTCCTCATGTGGTGGATGGGGTGCTGACTCCTCAACTCTCGGAGTGATTAGTCCAAACCAAACATGGTGACCTCACTCCCCTAGCCAGCAATGTGACCCAAGCCTGGCCAATAAGACATGAAGGGAAGTTGTCTGCTTTGGGTCAAAGAGGTTTTTTTTTTCTTCTTCTTAAAGGTCATGTGGGAAAGACAATATATCTTCTTATGCCAAAGATGGAGCAAAACACAGGGAGGAGGAACAGCCAGGAGAACACAGAGCAGAGGAGATGAGCCAGGTGGACTCTGCCCGAGGCCACACTGCAGAGACCACTTGTTATGTAAGATCCTAAATTGGCTCCTGGCTTAGCCAGTTTGAGTGGGGTTTTATGTGCTTGAAGGCATTTGAACCTATACACCATATTCACTTCTCCATTCGTATGTGTTGTTTCTTCTGCCTGGAACCTTTTCACAATGGTTTATCACCTCTTTCCTACTCATCCATGAAGCCTCAACTCAGGCATACTTCTACCAGGGGGCCTTCTATGGTCCCTCAAGAGAAGGCATCTTTCCTTTGTGCTCCTATAGTACTGTGTGAGAATAGAAGTATAATTTACTTGGGACAGTGTGGTGGCTCCTGTGGGTAATCCCAGCACTTAGAGAGGCCAAGGGGGAGAACCACTTGAGACCAGGAGTTCAAGACCAGCCTGGGCAACAAAGAAAGATGCCCCCTAACCCTGCCCATCTCTGTACAAAGTGAAAAGAAAAAATATTAGCCTAGCACAGTGGTGTGCACCTATAGTCCCAGTTACTTGGGAGGCTGAGGTAGGGAGCATTCCTTGAGCCTACAAGTTGGAAGCTGCAGTGAGCTGTGATTGTGCCACTGCACTCCAGCCTGGGTGACAGAGCAAGATCCTGTCTCAAGAAAAAAAAATTACTTGAATATAACTCCCACTAGACTGTAATTCTTTGAGGAGAGAGATAACTTTTAGCACCCAACACAGTGCCTGGCACACAGCAATTGCTCAGTAAATATCTGTTAAAAGAATAAATATTACTTTCATTGATCTAACCATCACTTTTTATGATAATAGCAATATTGGCAAAGACTCATGGAAATGAGCACTTCCCACATGAATATCTGATGGTAGAGTTTTTCTGAATTGCAATTTGACAATATGTTTTAGAGTACAAAAAAAAAGTATGCCAGAATGCCACTTCTAAAAATCTATCATTACAAAAGAATCAAGATTTATATTTATATATGTGCGGGACTGTGTTGTTCTTAATGGTGAGGCGTAAAAACAAGCTACAACAGTAGAGTAGACTGGTTAAATGAATTCTAGTATATCTACATACTGCAATACTGCGCAACCAACATTTGTGTTTTTGAAAAATATTTAATCATCTGGAAAAATATTTACATTGTATCATTAAATTAAGAAGCATGTAACAAAAGCTATATCTAACTGTGATTCCTATTTTTAAAATGTATATGAACAAAGAAGACTAGAGTAAGGAACAGTGGCTGACACCTGTAATCACAGTGCTTTCAGAGGCTGAGGTGGGATGATTGCTTGAATCTAGGAGTTCAAGACCAGACTTGGCAACATAGCAAGTCCCTATCTCAACAACAACATGAACAACAGCAAAATCAGCCAGTCATTGTAGTGTGTGCCTGTAGTTCCACCTACTAGGGAGGCTGAGGTGGGAGGATCACTCGAGCCTGGGAGGTCAAGGCTTCAGTGAGCCATGATCATGTCACTGCTCTCCAGTCTGGGTGACAGAGCAAGACCCTATCTCTAAAAAAGAAAGAAAGAAAGAAAGAAAGAAAAAGACTAGAAACTGTGCACTAATATTTTAATAATGGTTATCTGAATGGTAGAATTGTAATTTTAATTTCTTCATGCTTTTCTAAATTCTCAACAATAAATATGTATTTTTTAAAGCTAGTAAAACTAATAAAAGAAAGGAAAGGAGGAAGAAGGAAGAAAGAACAGAGAGAGGTGAAAAGAGAGGAGAGAAAGAATCAGATGAGGCTCTGAATCAGGATAATTGAGTTTTAATCCTAGCTTTACCATTAAGAGGCCATCCAGTTCAGGCTGTCGTTTAGTCTTTGTCTCTCAATATCTCACTCAGTAAGTGGGAATAATAATATTTACCCTAACTTAGTAATTTATTTTTTCTAAATACAAAAAAGTATATGAGGGGGCTTTGATAAAATGTATGCATTTTGTAATATCAGATGGCATTTTTATTCACACAGATATTGTTTAATCACAGCTACCCTTTCTATAATTTGAGCCCTCAAACACATTTTTTATCTAAATGATAAAATATAATTCATGTGGCTGGACCAGGCATTTAAGAGATGCCAAGAGTTTCATTCAGTCAATAAAGGTGTCTGTTTTACTGAAACAAAAAATAAAAATTTCTTCCACTTACCAAAATGTCTAAAATCCCTATCTTCCTCATTCCTTTAAGTTGAAGTGCTGAAAGTTGAATGCCAAAATTAAAAAATTATATAAAAAATTGAGCATTTCTTTCATGCTTTACATTCTGTAATATAAAACAGGTTACCAATGGTTTGTAAAAGAGAATAGAGAAGATGCCTTGAAGAGCTTAAGTCATAGATCACTACTTTGGGGAAAGGTATTTTTCATTTCAGTGAGAGAATCTGAGTAGCCAGAGGTTACCTTACAACCTCAGGTACTTGGAATTATACAACTTAATAGCATTTACTATTCTCTATGGGTTAGCCTCAAACTGCCATTATAAAATTATTATATAAAGCACATACTACCCTTCAGCCAAACTGGAATACATTAGACTCTTATTGCTTGAAAATACATTTCTTTTGTATTTTTGCCAATCGAATAGGTATAAAATGGTATCTTATTGCATTCTTGATTGGTATTTCTCTCACCATTAATGATACTGAACATATCTTTATATGTTTATTGGTTGTATATGTTTCCTTTTCTGAGAAATGTCTTTTATTATACTTTCTTTTTCTTATGTTGTGTATTTTTTCTTGTCAATTGGTAGAATCTATATATTCTTGATATTAATAATGCATGTATTGCAATTGTCTTTTCTCAATTTGACATTTTTCTTTTCATTTTCTTTAAGATATCTTTTGATAAACAAAATACATTTTTAATACAATTGATCAATATTTGTACCAGACACTTTTGAAAAATCTTGCATTTCTTTCCCTAGCCTAAGGGCTAAATCGTATTAACTTATATTTTCTAATATGGATTTTAAGGTTTTAGTTTTCACATTTAAGTCCTTAATCCATCTTGAGCTGATTTTTTGTATGTGGTAAGAGTAGGAATCTAATATCACCTTTTGGAATATTTTTCTTTTCCTACTGACCTGACATACTACTTCTGTCATCATCAAATTTTGATTCACATGGAGGGACATTTCTAGGCTCTTTATTCCATTGCTAAAGAACAATCAAGTAGGCTTCATCCTGAGGATGCAAGGCTAGTTTAACATACACAAGTCTATAAATGTATTCACCACATAAACCGAACCAAAGACAAAAACCATATGATTATCTCAATAGATGCAGAGAAGGCCTTCAACAAAATTCAACAGCGCTTTATGCTAAAAACTGTCAATAAACTAGGTATCATCGGAATTTATCTCAAAATAATAAAAGCTATTTATGACAAACCCACAGCCAATATCATACTGAATGGGCAAAAACTGGAAGCATCCCCTTTGAAATCTGGCACTAGACAAGGATGCCATCTCCCACCACTCCTATTCAATATAGTATTGGAAGTTCTAGACAGAGCAATCAGGCAAGAAAAAGAAATAAAGGTATTCAATTAGGAAAGAAGGAAGTCAAATTGTCTCTATTTGCAGACGACATGATTGTATATTTAGAAGACCCCAGCACCTAAGCCCAAATCTCCTAAAACTGATAAGCAACTTCAGCAAAGTCTCAGGATACAAAATCAATGTGCAGAAATCACAAGCATTCCTATACACCAATAACAGACTTAAAGAGAGCCAAATCAAGAACGAACTGCCATTCTCAATTGCTACAAAGAGAATAAAATACCTATGAATACAACTAACAAAGGATGTAAAGGACCTCTTTAAGGAGAACTACAAACCACTGCTCAACAAAATAAGAGAGGACACAAACAGATGGAGAAACATTCCATGCTCATGGTTAGGAAGAATCAATATCATGAAAATGGCCATACTGCCCAAAGCAATTTATAGATTCAACACTATCCCCGTCAAGCTACCAATGACCTTCTTCACAGATCTGTAAAAAACTACCTTAAACTTCATATGGAACCAAGAGAGAGCCCACATAGCCAAGTCAATTCTAAGCAAAAAGAACAAAGCTGGAGGCATCACGCTACCTGACTTCAAACTATACTACAAGGCTACAGTAATCAAAACAGCATGGTACTGGTACCAAAGCAGAGATATAGACCAATGGAATAGAACAGAGGCCTTGGAAGCAACGCCACACATCTACAACTATCTAATCTTTGACAAAC
>CAUYLG010066274.1:0-34882 GCA_963573385.1 Cacajao melanocephalus
GCTTAAAACCTAGATGACGGGTTGATGGGTGCAGCAAACCACCATGGCACATGTATACCTTAATGTACTCTGAAACTTTGACAACTTGTTCTCCTCTGTCTACCACACATTCCCCATTTTATTTTTAGATACTATTGTCAGTGTCTCATCACACCTCAATTTCTACTTCTTTTTTATTGTAAGTTCTGGGATGCATGTACAAGAAATTCAACATTTAGCCTTGTTTAGTTTGCATTTCTTTTTACTTACTGAGCATACCTCATCACTTTTAACTCCCCTGTGAAATTATGTTTCATGCTTCTAGGAAATATATATTATACCAGTACAAAGTTAGAATAATAACTGCTTTAAAATGTAACCAACCTGTATGCTCTGCACATGCATCCCAGAACTCACAATAAAAAAGAAGTAGAAATTTAGGTGTGATGAGAAACTAACAATATTATCTAAAAATAAAATGGGGAATGTATGGTAGACAGAGGAGAACATGTTTTTAAAGTTTCAGAGTACATTAAGACTGGAAAAAAACATCAGAACATTTACATTTTAAATTGTATTATATATTCATAATATATATCATTTATATTATAGAAATAGTCTATTATTACAATAATAAAATTCTACTGTAAGGGAAAGTATATCCAGGGATTTTCTTGGGATGGCGTATAAGCATGATAATCATAGAATGTTAGAAGACTGGGGAAAATTATTATAAAGACATATGCCATATATTGCAATCATATTTTACATATGAAGCAACAGGCCTAGAAAGATTCAGTGACTTCTCCAAGTTCTTACGCTTTGTGAATGGCAGTCATGGTTAGTATTCACAAACTTTATAATGTATTCTTCCTAAGAAAGACCACACCTTGTATAGAAAGAACCAATAGAATCTCCTTCTATGCCTAACTTAAAAAAATAGAAATACCAACTCTCTTGTGTATCTTAATATTCAGAGTCTAAGAATTTTGATTTATTATAAAATCAGAAGTAATGATATATGATTCTATAAATAGCTTTTAATACTCTGAAATGTTTTTATCTTACGAATGCTCATTTAATTGTATAGAAATTATATAAATGACATGCCTACAAAACTTGAGCATACAATGATAAAGTGAATTGCTGTGTAGCATAAGATCTTTAAATTAGAATAATTAATAACTGCCTTAAAATAGAGACAAATAAATTGGATTCCATTACAACATGATCTAATTTCACATAAAATTTGACTTTAGGATGTTCTAATTCTTCTACACTTTTTCAGTTTAACTTCCAAACAATGTTAATCTTGTTTTCTCACTGAGTATGAAAGTGATTACTGTTTACAATTCTTCTGCTCTTTTCGTTCCAGGTTCTTTGGTTCTTTCATTGTTTGGTCCCCAGAACTTTGCACTTGTTTTTGCTCACACCTATATTTTTTTTTCTTGAGACTCCTGCAAACCTACCTCTCTCTTATTATTGATCTTTCAGATCAACTCTCACTTTATTAGAAAAGTTATCTCTTCCACCTTTATCTCAAACAGTTTCTGGTTTCTGTATCTTCACTATTGCATCTCTTTTTTCACTTTACATAGTAATTTTAACTATCCACATTTTTTATTTGCTCATCATATGAATTCCCACTAGTGTTAGCTTAAACATATGTTCTTTCAGTTTTTGGTTTTACTTGATTTCATTTCCCTACCTTCCCTAGAACGTTCAGACTCTTTACCTTGGCATTGTGGGGCTGCTACTTCCTAAGATTTAGACATGGTGCTTACTAATACTGCCCAAGACAGTGTCTTAGCATATCATGTCATTAGCTCATGTGACACCTGTATGCACTAAGGTTTTCATGCAAGTTGCTATAAAGACTCTTCTCCCAAATTCTGTAGATATTCAATTAACTTTTAAGCAAATTTAAGTGGAAGACATTATAATGAAGTGTCATAAGAATTTCAAAATATAAGCCAAATTCTTTAGCCATGTCCTTTAGAAAGTCTCTGTAGACCTCATCTATTGAGAAAGCAGGCAAGAAATTCAACATTTAGCCTTGTTTAGTTTGCATTTCTTTTTACTTGCTGAGCATACCTCATCACTTTAACTCCCCTGTGAAATTATGTTTCATGCATCTAGGAAATATACCAGTACAAGAGCTGCATTTTTGAGTGGTTTGGGGAAATATTTTTAGAATCTTGTTTTAAAAGCAAAAATATAATAGTGAGACTTTGTGTGGATTGGCAAACTGCTTGTATTATGTGCCAGGGAAGCTGCTGGAATGAACGTGGTGGAATGCTCTTTAGCTATTTGTGAATAAGAGATGCTGTTAATATATTAGATATGGCTTTTCTTCCAACTCAACCCATGTCTAATTACGCTGTATAGGGAGGTAAGTAGACACTGAACTTAGGGATGTGGAATCACAGGCAGTATATCTCCATTGTGATTTCTCCCTAGCACCACACAGTTGTGGTTTTTTTTATACTGTAGGGAACTTCATAATTATACCTTTTTCTGCCTCTGCGAGATTCAGTGTATAATTAAACATTTCAAATACAGTAGTGCTGGTTATTGTTCAAACACATGTAGCTATATGGGATTAAGATGTATTTAACCCTAATTCCATAGAAATGTGATGGGACCTATTACTTATTTTATTGTGAATATGAAATGTGCAGGTATAATCTACTACATTTATATGTGAAGCTAGTATCTATCCGGTATGCGACATTGTATGAGAATCCAGTTAGTGTAATGCCTTTGATATTTTAACACATACTTTATAAACATTAAACAAGAAAATGAATAAAATCTGCAGTGGGATGTATCTTGGGTATATAGTGCACGTGTATGACATATATTTTGGAGTTCTTTTGCTGTTTTTTTTTTTTTTTTTTTTTTCATTTAACAAGAAGTGTCAGCTAATCTTATTGGTGAACACCAGATGGCGCTGCATTGAATAACATTGCCTTGGCAATTTTCCGTGAATGCTATGAACATTTTGGAGGTGTAGTGCATATAAGAAATAATCTTGTCCAACTCTCATTTCGCAAATGAAAGTACTCAAACTCATAGAGGTTATATAATTTTTTATAAATTATGTTTATCATAAAAGTCTGACACTGCATTCACACCTTGCTGAGTTTTGCATACTCTACCCTAACTTACTTGGGACTACGGTTTAGTTTAACTAAAAGAAAAAGCAGCATAAAGATAATGGTCAAATTTTAAATCTAAGATGTTGCATTTGCTATCTGAGTGACACCTTGGAAAGCCATTTAGCCATCTTCATCTTTAATTTCCTCATTTGTGGAAAAAACAAAGGATTCAAAACACACCTACTTTATAGTTTTAAATTAATGAAATACAAACTCTGTATTGAATAGCACAAGATGTGCTACATAGGAGATGCTCTAGATAAGATCCCCTAGATAAATATAAGGGGCCATACGTGTTTCCTCATTTTCATAATTCCAGCGCCTTTATGACATACTTAAGTTCACACTATATTTAAGATAATTTACCTTTTGCTTTTTAGGAGCTTGCATCCCAAGATAGATACTCTGATGTAGATCTGTAAACAAACAGCAGAGTGCAATAATAACAAACTTATTCCAAGGAAATCATAAGTAGAAAGATATTAGGCAGTGATGTGGGAGACAGATATGGTGTTTTGGTTTGAACAGTGCAGGCAAGGGGACATTGCAAATTAATTTTCAAATAGGTTACTTCAAAGCAACTTCACAGGGTTGGACTCTCAGACTCTCCACTGATTGGCTCTTTAATCTCCACCGAAGCTGTGTTCAGCCTATGCATTCTACTTACATTCTTCACTATTAACCATGTTGAAAACTCTCCATTGGAGCCTCCCCATTGGACTTTGGTATGATCTGCATTCTGAATCTAATCTTTGCCAATAGTTAGAAGTATATGCCTGGCTTGGCCCTTTTCTACTGTGTCTCCAGTTGATTTACATGTAACATTAAGGGCTGAAATACACAGATGGTGTCTGTCTGAAATTCCATAGTTCCGCTTTTGTTCCTCTCTAGCCTCCAGTGGCAAACCCTCTCCCCTCCACACACCCACACACATACACACACAAGCCTAGTCCCAATGGACCTTCTGGTGGGTCTCAAAGCTCTCTAAAATGCCAGTATTACATCTGTTGTCTTCTAGATTTTGTTTAATCCTCTCCCACAGTGAAAGTACATTTTCATGTGACTTGGTGGGGCCAGCGAGATGTTAATAAAAGTGATGCAAGGAGAGACTTAATAAATACATTTATCGTGGACTTGTCTTTTGGAAAACTCTTTTGCAAGTATGAGCTCATGCCAGACTTGTGGATAAATAGCAGGGGACCCAGACAATAAATAATTACAATAAACAAAATAAATACCGGACATGTGGCTCACCCAGCTGTCCCATCGGGCCCCAGCCATTGAAGCCACCCCCAAATGAGACCCTAGGCCTTGTCATGCCCCTGCCCCCATGTCCAGCCCTGTGATGCTGCACCCATGGTGCCTCCACTGGATCCAGTCCAATCTCTGGTAGAATCCAGAGATTCTACAAATCTCTTACTGGTAGAATTGAGAGCAAATAGAAGGATGGATGTTTTCGACCTATTACATTTCTGGATGGTTGTCACACTTCAGTTGATAACTGAAAAAATGTGTGACCTTGTCAACTAGTTTTGGCTCAGCCACTCTAAGCCTCAATTCCCTCATCTATGAATTAGGGATAATAATGCTACCAATGTCATAAGATTAGGGTTATTAAGTGGCAATTCATATTATAAATACATAATCAATAGTGATTAAGGCAGAGATAGGAATAGAGAAAAATCTCAGTATATAATACTGGTTATTATAAAAGGAAAACACTGTCATAATTTGATAGATTTGGCCCAAAAGAAACCTCATTCAGGTAAAATTAAGGATTGGTTGTTAGAAGGTTAATGAAATAACTGGAGTTACCTGCACAGCTAGCAATGAGAAATTCCAGTGTAGCCTTAGAGATCCAAATATATCCCAGTTTCAATTGCTGTTTAGTATACCTGGTGATATTTTTTAGCTGTACTTAAACATGAGTGGGAAGGACTTGGAGTTTTCTAAATGTTTGGAACTTCCAAAACTTCCCAGTTAATTGATTCCTGTTTCCCTCACTCTGTTGAAATACACTAGGCCAGGAGATTACTGGTGACACAGGGACCCACATTTTGCCTGCTTGCTTCCCATGAAGAGCTTGCCTGGTATTATTTCTCAGTCCGATGTTTCCTTTATCCTCTTTTTTTTTTTTTTTTTTTTTTTTAGTATTCTCTCCCTTCTAATTTCTTTATCTTAACCACATTTTCATCAACTTTAAGAAGTTTTGCCTGCCTCCATTTGAGAACCAGGTTTCGGTGAAAGAAATGATGGGCTATTGCAAAGCATGTTTAGGTTATGTTATTATAGTGCTTTACTACATTATAATTCTTTGTTATTACCATGGTGATATGCTATTTTACACATTTTGTGTGATAGAAAACAGATGTAATAAAACATACATATTACTACTATATACATATTATATATTAAAAGCTGCACATCAATAATGTTAAATCACATCTCTGAAATATAATGAATAAGATCTGAACTGGAACAGACAATTATCTAGTACTGACGAAATTTCCTTCATATGTATAATTGGGACAATTGTATCTACTACTACAGTCATTGTGAAGACTTTTGGTAATAATACATGCAAATATCCTATGATAGTGCCTGGTATAGAACGGTTATGCATCTACCTTCTTCTACTCTGGAAGATATTCCTCATCAAATATCCACGACCTCATTGGTGGTATTGTGTGTACGTAAGATGCTCCCATCATCGAAATCCATGAAAAAACCCTCCATGAGTCCTTATGACAGCTTAGCACTCTACAATGCATATCTGAATTACCAAATACATAAATAAGATGAATATTCGCACTTTTATTTTTGGAATTGGTTGTTAAATTACTGACCTGGATATCTCTCCTGCCGCAAGCATTATGCTCAGGAGTTTAAGTCTCCTGTGCATTGTCACTACTTCTATAGATCATTTCTGTGTTACTCTGTATTTCTACAGTAAATTAGATTGAAAGACTGCTAGTGCTGCTCAGCGCACCCATGAGACAGCTGTAACTTGATCAGGGTCATGCAACCAATCAGTAAAGGATGGAAGCAGAGGTAGGAGACCTCAGAGGAGAGTATTATTAGGCCAATGATAAGCTGTTATTTGGTCCTCTGGGGAAGCAGGTCATTAGGCAGGTATCCAGGTGAGCAACATGATGCACTTGCCTAAATCAGCTCACTGAGTGTCTCTTGGGAACCGAAGCATCATGTACGATGGCGTCCTCTCGTTCTAAAACTGAGGTTGCACTGCTGAAGGCAGCTAAGATCTGTCCTTCTTTCCTTGGTTTTCGTATCTCTTCGTAGCCATTCTTAGGTTAACTTAGATCAAGTGAAGGAGTCAAGACAAAGTCCTGACAGACTAGTCCAGGTATTTTCCTATATTTTATGTGTGCTTTCATAGTATCGTAGAATCATAAAAATTCTGAGGGTCAGAGTTTAATATCATCTGACATGGCCATTTCACAATACTTAAATTCTCTCTGTAATAATTCTTTTGGTAAATATTTAGTCTTCTACTTCAACACGTTTCTTGTAGTGAAATTCATTACCAGGTAAGTAGTCTATTCATTTCTTCAGATTTTTCTAATTCAATAAATATCTTGCTTTCCTTAAATTCTATTTGTTTCTCTGTTATCTTTTGTGTCATTAACAAATCATCAGATATTTGAAGTATACAATCAAGACTTGTTCTCATTTTTCACCATTCTTCATGCTTTCCAATGCCAAGGAAAAAATCATCTACAGCTCTAGTAATTCTTTATTTCTCATATATTATGGTTTTGAATTTCTTCATCAGTGTTCTTTCAGGAAGAAATAAAAAAACCATGTAGCCTGT
The DNA here is from genome assembly GCA_963573385.1 of Cacajao melanocephalus. NCBI lineage: Eukaryota > Metazoa > Chordata > Mammalia > Primates > Pitheciidae > Cacajao > Cacajao melanocephalus. Next base: position 6,973 of record CAUYLG010066274.1, read on the forward strand.
GGAGTCAGATCTGGCTCCATTTCTAGACACAGCAATAGATTTGTGATTCAGTGCAAGTTACTTCAATTTCATGCCTTTGTTTCCTCTTCTGAAAAATGAGATGAAAATATTTTATAAATTGATGTTTCAGGCTGACTTGCTTCTTTATGTGGAGTAGCCATATCATATGGTTGATTGATTAGGAAATTATATCAACCAAATACCCTAGATTTCCTTTCTATTTTTTTTTTTTTGGCCTTAACTCTAACCCCCTCACCTCATACTTATATAATTGGTGTTCTAACTTAATAAAGGTATTTTTACTTTTCTCAAGTTTCAACTCAATAGATTCATCCAAGAATACAGAGATTTAAGAATTGCTTAGATATTTCTGACTAGATAGCCATATGATGGCATTGGCCCATATTTTTATTATGGAATATGTGGTAGGTTAGCTTGATTGCTTAATGAGGACCACAGAAAACTAAGTGCAGTTCTTGAGTGGATAACTGTTGGAGTCAGAGACTAAGCAGGATCCCTGGCTAGCCTTCTGGCACTTGTGCAACAATGGTGCCATAGTGACATATTGTGCCTGGAATCATGACTGCAGCTCATACATAAGTTAGGGTATGTTTCATGTTTACGTGTGAAGAACAAATGTTTCTTCAACAGTAGGGTACTCATCTGAATTAGTCAGTATAGTCCTTTTCATTAAAATGGAAATTTTACTGTTAATCTCATAATTTATTCCTTTGTTTTTTGGAACCAGTGATATGACCCATGAGACTCCTTAAATTTAAAAAATACAGCAGCTTATTGCCACCCCCACTCCAATAACAAACAGGTGGGAGTTAAGAGACCTGCTTCTAAGAGTGAGATATGTATATGACTTTGCTACATTTACTCATCCAAACAGCCTTACAAATTATTTTGTTTCATTAATAAATTTGGAGTGAACAGCACATTACACAGTGAATTTCCAAGTAAGTTTCTGGGTATTCACCTGACCCATTTTAGGCTCTTTGTGGATAAGCCTGAGTTATTTGTTTGATTTTGGCTTTCTGCATTCCTTGTCAGGGTAGCTATTAATACAGACATTCCCCTTAGTTCACTTAAATAAATGTGTAGTGGTGCATTTTTGACATATTATCTGATGTTCCAATCTTCTAAAAGTGTATAAACTGTTTCTTTATTATGTCTTGCTTCTGGTCTTCTCATATTTGTAGTCTTCCTTTCCCATCACCACTGTCTTTGAAAAATGTTTTATATGTTATTAAAACCTTTATATGTCCTTAAAACCTTGTTTTCTTTCTGTAAGTTTCAACAGTTCATTTAATTCCAGTATCTGGGAGACTAGCCACCTTATAAATTTTTCCTAGATGAAATTCATGGCAGCCAAAAACTGAATTGAGTGTTAAATTGCCTGAAGGATGTGATGTTTTAAGGACTTCTTTTGTAGATCATGATTGGAATAGCAAAATCTTTATTTTGTGTCCAATCTAAGTTTGCTTCCATTAATAGAAAATTTGCTAGATAAACTGCATTTATTTTTAATATTTTTATGTAAAAAAGGCTTTTAATATTTAGACACAATCTGTTTTCAATGCTTAGCAGTGTGTAATTGAATACCAGAATGTTAAATACGTGGAAAGTAAATTTTTAACACTGATTTCTCTATAGATCTGTGCACACTTAAAAATGTTAGTCACATATATTAACTCATTTACTATAATAACTCTGTAAATGGTTATTATCACTTTCTATTTGTAGATGAGCATAACTAAGTCTAGAAAGGTCAAAGGAGTTGCCTCAGGTCATTCAACTAATAAAGCAACTGAGCTGAGAGTCAAATTTTAGTTTTTTTGACTGTCAATAAAATGTTATTTTAATTCTGCTGGCTGTATGTTTAGGAAAAGGTCTTATTCTTGGCCCTCAAGGGACAAACTTGCGTATAAATAAGACAATCCCCAAAATGCCAGAGATATAGAGAAAAATAAATGCTGAAAAATAATTACAAAATCAAATATAAAGAAAAAACTGTCTTCTCTTTAATGTAACATTTATAAAAACAGATTGAATTTTGTGTTAATGTCCCTGCATCTTCTGGAAGATGATCAGCCCCCCATGTTCTCAAACCTTTCCTGCCCTTCTCGCAGTTGTTGTCTTGGTGACTAGTGCCGTGCTTGGCACACAGTATGCAATTAATAAAGTTTGTCATATGAATGTGAAATGCACACTATGAAGGCACATAGGAATTTTCTCTTTCCTGAATTTGCAGATGGGAACCCCACAAAGATTATAAAACCTTGAGCAGCAAGGAGAAGATAGCCCAGGATCTATGTTCAGCCCTAGGTTCCGAGTTTGCCATTTCTCTTATTCCTTGAGTGAACATGAGCAACCCTAACTCAGAGACTTGCTGCTTTAATGAGGGTAATCATTTGAAAGTAAAAAATGCAATGTTCTCTTTTAAATTTTGTAGTATACATTCTTTATCCTTCTCACATCTTGGCTTCCATCTAACCAAGGACGGTTTAGAAATGTAAACGAATACAAATAAAACAAATGACAACATACTTGTGACTTGTGTTTAAAATTTTAATTCAATGAAATCATTCTCCAAGCTCTACACAAAATAAGATTTTTAAAAATTCCCAACTTGCATTTTAAATATTAAACATTGAAGTTCTCAGATTATTGTGTTAGTCATAAAGCAAGAAAAAATAATTGTATAGAAATGAATCATCCTTTCCGGCCAAATGGATTATGAAAAGGAGGACAGAGATCTGGAGAGTTAAATGCATCTCTATTTTTTCCCTTATACTGGCTTAGCCTCAGGCAATATGGAGATGCTGAGGATAAATGAAGGCAATACCACTGGCAGAGGTATTTTGGCCACTGTCACTAGATTACAGTTCTGGAAACAAATTATTTCTCTAGCAGTTATTACACCAAGCTGGAATGTAGCCATCTAAATTTGGCATTTCAGAGCTTTTTTCAGTTCCTAGCGACATGAAAACTGACATGAAAGCCTAGAAGATTTCATAGATCCTGCCCTGGTGGGAAGAGGCACCCACTACCCCAGAGACCAGTAGGTCCACAGGTTTGATAGAGTAAAGAAGCTATACAAGGATATGCAGCCAGCAGGAACTAAAGTAAAGCTTTCAAATGAAGTATCACCATTCTCTGATGAAATAACATTAGCAAGACTATGAGATGTCAATCCTCAAATTTCAAGCATGGAGATCAACAATGCTCTCAGTGACCAGAAAAATACAGAATATAATAAAATGATACCCGAAGAATCTGAAGATCTTGTCCCTTTCAACTATAAAATAAGCCATAAAATTTTATAAATCACAACTCTATCATAAAAATCTAGATGTCATCTTAATGAAAGCATTGGGGCCCTAGAGAAATACTAATAATTTTAATCATGTAATAATATTACCTAGAGGGGTTACTTAAATTACTTAGCAGGCTGAGTTTATCAAATGGGATTAAATGAAATTTCTTAATTTTCTTTTCTTTTTTTTTTTTTCAGACAGAATCTCACCCTATTGTCCAGACTGGACTGCGGTGGTGTGATCTTGACTCACTGTAACCTTCACCTCCTGGGTTCAAGTGATTCTCCTGTCTCAGCCTGTGGATGAGCTGAGATTACAAGCATGCCCTGCCATACCAGCTATCTTTTGTGTTTTTAGTAGAGGTGGGGTTTCACCATATTAGACAGGCTGGACTCGAACTCCTGGCCTCAGGTGATCCACCTGCCTCAACCTCACAAAATGCTGGGATTACAGGCATGAGCCACTGTGGCTGGCCTGAAATTTCTTAATTTTGTAATTAAATAGTAAGTGGCATTTTAAGCAAGAATAGTTCCTAACAGATAGAATAAAAGTACTATTTTTTCCAATAGCTTCCAATTGTAGTGCAGTTAAATTTTGAGATTCATTACATTAGTAAGATATGGATTTTTTTTTTTGAGTTCTGTTTTCTTAACATTGGCAATAGGACAGCTGAAATTAGAGAATATGCATTTTGTGTATGTTATTGTCATAAGAGCAATAAGTTTTTCCAGTGTTCTTATTCCTTTGCTAGTGATAGAAGAAACACAGGTGATGGCATTGTTCAGGGTTCAGGTGGTAAAAACAATTCAATCAAAAATTGGTAACCTGGGGTTTCCAGTTTCAGGTCCAACATGTGAAGACCTATCCAACACCACGACTCATACAACAAGAAAACACTGAGCAAAAATCTTACCTTGAGATTACCAGGGAACTGCAATTACAAGGCAAACTGCATCTCCCAAAATCTGGAGGAAGAAGCACTTACAGAGAGAAAGCTGAGACCCGCTCACATGGAACAAAAGCTGTTAAATCTTAAATGTTTGGGGGCAGCTAAGTGGTAATTTTGATGAGTGTTAAAGGTTGAGCACAGACTGTCATAAGAATGAGAAACACCTGGGGATCTTAGTTATAAGGTGAATCTCAGATTTTTACAGTCTTTCACTCCAGGAAACCCACCAGGTTCCCACTGTAAGGAACTGAGAAAGGTTACCTCCTGGCCCTGGCAGGAGTAGGGAAAAAAATGCTATTATGAAACCTATCCAGTGTCTTCTCTTTAACAAAGACCTAGCATCCTAAGGAAGGAATTTTCCAGAGCATATGTTGAAACTTGATTCAACCTGGGGGAAGGAAATTCCTTCACACTCCAGCCTTTTCCTCACTTCCACCCCACATAACAGGGGAAAGGTGAGGGTGGAAAACAGGGGAAAACGCTTCAGGACAGTAGATGAGTACACTGCAACCGTCAGACGAAGTAGGGGAAAAGTGAGCAAAACAAACAAAAAATGACCTTGGAAAAGGGTCTAGAATACTTATGATGGCCAAACCCCTGAAACACTGGTTCACTAAAAGACTAATACTTCATTAGAAAATTTAGAATTAGGCCTCTTATTCACAGGCTTCCGTCACAGTAGAAAGCTTCAAATATAATAATATAATGAATTACAGCTGAAAGAGCTGCAAGTCTCATATCATCTTTAAGTCCCATTGCAAAGGGAAACCCAAAGTAAAGAAGGAAGACAAAAGCAAGAACAGGAGAGGAATTTGAAGTCTCGGGTGGCTACTGATATGAGACATTAAACACAGCTCAACTAGCCACATTAACATAAATCCTCATCTTTAAGACCTATTTACTTAAACTATAGCATGCTTGAGTTTCAACAACAACAAAAAATTCCCATACCAAAAGACAAGAAAAACACAGTCTAAAGAAACAAAGCAGCCAGGCACAGTGATTCACACCTGTAATCGCAGGGCGTTGGGAGGCCAAGGTTGGTGTATCAAGAGTTCAGGAGTTAAAGACCAGCCTGGCCAACATGATGAAACCCTGCCTCTACTAAAAATACAAAAATTAGCTCAGCATGGTGGTGCACACCTGTAGTCCCAGCTACTCATGGGGCTGAGGCAGCAGAATTGCTTGAACCCGGGAGGCAGAGATTTCAGTGAGCTGAGATGGTACCACTACACTCCAGCCTGGGTGACAGAGTGAGACTCTGTCAAAAAATTAAAATTAAAAATGAGACAAAGCTGGTATTAGAATCAGTCTCAGATATAACAAAAATGTTGAAACTATCAGATAGTAAATTTAAAATAATTGTGGTTAAAGTCAAAGGAGTTTTAATAGGAAAAATACACACACACACATACACACACACACCCTACAATATCAGATAGACACTGTAACCAGAAAAAGAAATGATAAAAAAAAGGAAATGTTATAAATTACAGATATAATCACAGAAATGAAGAATACATTCAACAAGATCATCAGTAGATTCAACACATCTGAGAAAATAATCGTAAACTTAAAAGATAGGCCAATATAAATTTTACAAATTTAAAGATTAAAAAGAGCAAAAAAAAAAAAATAACACCAAAAACATAGATCAGAATATGGAAGAACTTCGGGATAAAATACATGTAACTGGAATACCAAAAAGAGAAGAAAGAAAAAATGAAGCAGAAGAAATACTTACAGTAACAATGAATGAAAACTTCCTCAAATTATTGATAACACCAAATCACAGATTCAGAAAATTCAGATTATATCAAACTGAATCATCTACTTACTACTCCCCTACCCTCTCCTGCCACAAGAAAACACCTAAGCAAATAATATTCAAACTGAAGTAAACAAAGGCAACAAATATTGAAATCAGCCTGAAGAAAAAAATACTTTGAGTAGTAACAAGATTAAATATTACTCTCATCAAAAAACATGCAGCAGGAAAAATAGAGAAATAAAAGATTTAACATGTGAAAGACAAAAAACACCAAACACAAATTTTATATCCAATGAAATTATCCTTCAAAAGTGAAGAAGAAATAAAGAACTCTCAGATGAACCGGAACCCAGGGGATTCATTGCCTGCAGATCTGTACAAGAAATATTAAAACTAGTTCTTTAGGAATGAAAACAGTGTATTAAAAGCTTGAATATACACAGAAAAAAAGAGCATCAGAAAGAAAATAAACGAAGGCAAAATAAAACATTTTATTTTAAAAATATTCTTAATTCGTCTAAAGCACCACAATGTTTTAATCAGCTCGGGTATCCTAACAAAACACCATAGACTGCATGGCTTTAACAACAGAAATTTTATTTTCTCACCATTTTGGAGGCGGCTGTGTTCTACCCCCCCAAAAAATCATAAAGCCCATCAAACAAGAAGGAAAACATGATAAACAAATCTGAAGTATATTCTACAAGATATTTTATTTGTATTCCTCAAAAAAACGACCAGCAAAACCCTAGTCTAAAGAAGTCTAAGGAGACAAGACAAACAAATATTATGAAATACTAATAAGATGCTGGAATAGAGAAAAAGAATATTAAGTAAAAATGAAGGATATTTGAATAATATGTTGATTTCAGTGAATAATTATCAATGTTGGTTTATCAGTTTTGACAAAGGTGGCATGGTAATGTAAGATGTTAGTAATAATGTCAACGGGGATTAGGGTATACAGGAACCCTCTGTGCTATTTTTACAATGTTTCTATAAATTTAAAGATATTCTAGGGCAAGTAATTTACAATATTTCATGTTGCCTCATGGTCATAATAATAAATACAAATTCTCATTCAAAATTTGGGAGACTGTTAGTCTCCATTATTACCTATACGGCAGTTGAAAACTAGAGACATATTTGAATTTAAATGCCTGTTTAAGACACACACATTCTCCAGTTTGCCCTAGTCCCTGTCAGCTATTTCCTTGAATATGCTCTACTTCATACATTTTCGCTACATACCTATCTTCTTTAGGCATGTGAGTTGCAATCTCTGATATAAAATCTATTAGAGCCTAGAAATAATTTTGTACTGATAAATAAAATTTGATCATAAAAAATGTTTTAATCTGAAACTTTGTCATGTCCTGACTCCCTAGATAACATTAAGCAGTTGAGACAGACGTAGACTCCCTCCCCACTGCCCACTCCCCCAGTACTACACAATACCCCTGTTGTGAAGGAGTTCAGAAGCTTTGAAAGGGAGGGACAAATGTGAATCAGTCTTGTTTGGTGACAGGAGTGGATCTAATGAACAGTGAATTTATAAGATGGCCTAGTTCTTGCCAAGACAGTGGGCTTTATCCTTGATTGTTTATAATTATGCTCTCAGTCCCTATTTGAACCTTCTGATTCTTACTTAGAACAAACAAAATTGGTTAAAATGGAAGACGTAGAATTAATTAAGTCTTAGTTTAAGATGAGTAGTTTGGTGTCAAATCTATTTCAGCCACATTTATTTTAAGAGAAAAGGTCTCTGTCTAGTTAGAATTCTTGGTGTTAAGGAAGACATAAGCCACTTGAGCTGTAAGGGTAGACAATGAATTGAACAATATCATCAGTAGATAGTACAGTATATTGATGATGCAATTTTACTGGTGATATGTGCAAAAGACATAGAATGTACTAGCAGGCAGTAAGTATTAAAAATGTGCAGATTGGGCTTCATTCTGATGTGTAATAAGTATACAGGATAGAAGAATGGAGAGTTGGGGGAAGGAAGAACAGAGCCTGTGAAAGAAATAGAAAGTACAGGGTGTATTTGACAGGGATAGGAAGTTTTAAAGTTCAGCTAGAGAAGTTTCAGGAAATATTCGCAATGTACTTGTTAAAAGTTTTCTTTAATCACCTAAAAAGCATTAATAGCAACTACAAAAAAAAGTTTCATAAAACATTTAACTAGATTAACTTTGCGGACAGATCTAACTAGAATAATTTAGAAGTATCATCAAACATTCTATTATCATCCAAGAAATGGCAGTTTACCATACATATTGTCATAAGTATTGAATTACTGAGTATGTAACTGATCTCTTTCCATATATATACTTTTTTTTTTTTTTTTTGAGTTGGAGTCTCTTGTTGCCTAGGCTGGAGTGCAATGGTGCAATCTGTGTTCACCACAACCTCTGCCTCCTGGGTTCAAACAATTCTCCTGTCTCAGCCTCCCAAGTAGCTGAGATTACAGGCACACACCACTATGCCCGGCTACTTTTTTTTTTTTTTTTTGTATTTTTAGTAGAGATGGGGTTTCTCCATGTCGGTCAGGCCGGTATCGAACTCCTGACCTCATGATCCACCCACCTCGGCGTCTCAGGGTGCTGGGATTACAGGTGTGAGCCACTACACCCAGCTTGTTATATGCTTTTATATGTATGTTCTTGTACAGTCCTCTTCACGTGAAAAAAAAAGACTTTCTGGAACTCACTTGCCCTTAATATTTCTATCTAGTATATTAGACTTCATTAACATATTAGAGACTATATATAAATGAATAACAAAACGTAATATATACTGATGAAGATTCAAAAGAAACCTATTTAATTTCTTGACTTAGTCTATATATTTTTCTTATAAATCAGAAAATTATTACCTTTAAGAGTATTTGCTATTTATTCAGATTCTACTCATAAACCGTGCCCTGGACTTGTCTCAATGGTTGGAAAGAGATTGCTGTTTTTGTTTTTGTTTCTTTTGTAAATATAATATAAGCAACAAAGAAAGGAATGAAGAAGTCTCTACATATTTGAGTCGGGGATCAAACTATATTCAAAATCCATTCCAGTAGTACCTTCCCTCTCCCAAGTCCTTCACAGAGTTGAGAGAAGAAAATTCAATCAAGATCCTATTTCACTGTATGGCGGACCAAAGCAATGCTTCCTATATCTGCTATTTCTTCTTCTCTTTCTTCTTTTCTGCAATTTTTCCATGAAAATAAATTTAATTTTAATTTTAAAGTTTTATGGAATTTTAAAATTTCAATATGAACTTGATTTCCTTTTCCCTGAGACCTAGGAGAAGCAAGAATGAAAATTAAATTGTTGATAAGAAAATATTTCTCTGAGGAAGACAATTATGCATGCAACTAATTACAATTACAAAGGGATGAAATACATTTTCTAACATCATTGTGTGGGAGCCCAGAAAAAGAAATGGTTAAACACAATGGGAGAATTAATTACATCTAAAGGAAAACTCCATGTGTGGGGGAAACATTGAAAATGGCTCTGAATCTTAAACAAGAATGGCAATGCTGGAAGTCATAGGGGAGATATCCCAGGCTTAGAGAAAAACTTGACAAAATACAAAGCTGAAATATATCTGATTGGGTTAGGAACAGAACCCAATTCAATATGGTTAAATGTAGTTTATTTGAAAGTATAAAATAGGAGTCAGGCAGGGTAGGAACATGGCTAAGAGGGTTAGAGGATTGGTTAAAGAATTTAGTTTTTGTAGATAAGAACGTCTGAAACTTCTGAAAAGGAGAGTGCTAGAACTTATTCTATAAACTAAGTCAACTAATTGCTTCCCTTTTATTCAGTGTCACTCCATACAGGCTAAAATGTTGAATAATACTTCATTCTTACAGTAAGAAATTTTACTTAATGAATTGTGCCCCACAAAATTCACTTTGAAGCCCTAAGTAATTCTCTATGTGATTTGTATTTAGAAATAGGGCCGTTAAAGAAGTAATTTTAATTAAATGAGGCCCTGAAGGTGAAGTCCTAATCTAGTATGACTTACTGTCCTTAGAAGAAGCTTGGTCTGTAACATTTCCTCTGCTACCTTCTCCTCTTTTCCTGATTGATATGGTTTGGCTGTGACTCCACCCAAATCTCACCTTGAATTGTAATAATTCCCACATGTCAAGGGTGGGCCCAGGTGGAGATAATGGAATCATGGGGTGGGGTTTCCACCATACTATTCTTGTGGTAGTGATTAAGTCTCGCGAGATCTGATGGGTTTATAAATGAGAGTTCCCTTGCACAAGCTCTTTTGACTTGTGTCTTGCAAGATGTGGCTTTGCTCCTCGTTTGCCTTCCGCCATGATTGTGAGGCCTCCTCAGCCATGTGGAACTGTGAGTCAGTTAAACCTCTTTCTTTTATAAATTACCCAGTCTTGGGTATGTCTTTATTAGCAGCATGACAACAGACTAAACACTGATTTATTTTTCTCCAAAGCTTTTTATCACCAGCTGATACTCTACATTTTATTTCTTAATTTGTCTTACTGTCTTGGCTACGATGTGTTCACTGAGGAATTGGGGGTTTTGTTTTGTATTTTCCTTATTGTAGCCACAAAATAGCCCTGCAACGGAGTGGGGCACATATTAGGAAATGAACAAGTATTTGCTGAACACTTTACTGAGTGAATGTACATAATAAAGAATATAGACAAAAAGGAAGACTTAATTAAAATAGCTTACATTTACGAATAATGATGATTCTATATAAGAAACACAGAAATTATGAAAAGTTGCTAGTTTGGGGCAAAATCTAATAATTAGGTTTGGATATGTGGATCTTTAGGAGGCAGTGACCTCTCTCTGTTTTTGACAATGGGAAAAATGGGTCTAGAGTCCTAAGACAAGATTAGACCTATAAAAATAGCCCCAAGAGATATTCAACAATTAAACAACATAGCACTTTTTATAAGAAACATGGTCTTTAATCTCAGAAATCATTTCAAATATAACTATATTCTCAATGATTAATTTACTGACCCTTATCTGCTTGTTAGTAACAACAGATATCAGATATATATACAGGATTGTTGGCGTTCAATTTTTTAAATATGTTTTCCAAATGTGGGATTAGTTAGTCCTCTTTGACAAAGCACTTGAGTCAGTGGCTTAGGTGTCTGTTAATATTTTTAAGGAGTGTGAATTGTCCTTTCCATTACTTAACAAAAAAGGTTTATTCTCAGTAGATCTCTGCAGCCTGCAGGTCTGGAAGGAGTTTTGTAAACATGCTTAAAAGTAACATTTTCAAAGGTAATTGGTACTATCTAGAGGCCCTGGTGCTCTTCCTTAGCCTTCCATCTGTGGGTACTATGGGTGTGACTCCACGGTGTGTCTTTAATTTATTTGAAGTTTGTCAACTCTCTAAAATGCAATATGAAATAAGATAATGATAGTTTATTTCACAGTGTTTTTCACTTCAAATTCAGTACTTTTAACTCTAGGTTAATTTTCAGCAAATTTTATCCAAATAAATGGTAATGAACCTAGGTCTCTGACCATTAGAAAGTTAAATTACTTTAAAATGCAAAAATACTAGTACGTTTTATAAAGGACTTATTAGTATGAACTTAAATTTTCTTAACAAAAATATTGAAGGAGTCAGATGGACAGAGGTAGAGAGAGAATGCAATGAGAGTGATCAGAAACACTTGCTTTAGAATGAGAGGATAATGAGCAAAAGAACCAAGTCTCAGCTGTTTGACGTTAAGTAAGACAAGGAATCTCTTTTGCTTCAGATGATTCTTCTGTGAAATGGGGATTATCACGCTCACGTAGTAATTTAGATGAGTTAACGTAGGTCTGTTTTTGGCAACATTTTCCGGAGTTGGGAAGAACTCAGTAAGTGGCAGCTATTAATAGGGAATAGGCAGAGATAATAGAGCTTCCAGAAGTGGAATTTCCCAATTGTAGCCATTTATGCCTAGTGTTCCATTTTTGGAACACTCAGTATGTGGGAGCAATTTATATCCTACTGCTCAAGGTCATTGCCAAGGTCTAATTATAAAAATCCAAAAAATTGTAAGCTCAGGCATAAGTGTGTTAAAAATGGCTCATACTAAAAGGTATGATTTATTAGGCCAAATGAGTGGTTTTGAAGGTTAGGCTAAGAAAGAGCTGCATAACAAATAGAAGTTCTCATCTTTTTAACATGAAACTCCTTGGGAGCTGCAACTGAGATCTCTGTAGCTTAAAAACGTCATTGACATAGAAAAAAAATCTTATCAACTTATTTTAGGAAATAACTTCAGGATTGTGGAAGGTGAGAGAAAGGCATAATTACCTTAGTCAATGAATTTTTTGGAAGGAAAGAACTTCAGTGGATCTATGTAAGTCTTTCATAATCTGAAGACAGCTCATTTTGAAGTGTACTTCATGAGATGGTCCTACAAAAGAACTTAAAACTAAACACATTGTAGACCTAAGAGAAATAACAGAAAGAACAGTGTAGTGGTACAGCGCTTTTTTTCATCTAGGAGATTCTTGTGTTACCTGAGAGGGCTTTTACTAACATCAGCCAATAGGATGAACTGGATCAGTGGACTGTAACCATAAGTGCAGAAACAACATCTCATAAAGGCAGCAAACGATACAGGTTTACACTGGCTTTGAAGTAAGAGTTCTAAAGTCTCCATCATTGGTTAGCAGTGACACTAAGGTCAAGTTACTTAATCTGTCAAAGTCTGACATTCTTCATTTGTATAATTGAGATAATGATGGTACCTATTTCATAAGATTTATCAGAAATTAAATGCGATAATTCATTTAAAGCATAGCATATTACTTGGCACACAGTAGCAGATCATTGTTAATGGCTGCTATAATGCAAACAAAAAACATTTCATTCTTTTATTTTACAAATGATAAAGAAAACTCAGAGTTGGATATCAAATACCCATCTTTGTATTCCCAATGACATTTCAAGAAGGGTTGCTTTAATGCTTACATATTTTTTAATAACATTTTCTTCTGGCCCTAAGAGATTTTTATACAGATAAAATTCTAGGGAGAAGGAGATATTATGAGAATCTGTATGAGCTAAGATAGTTGGTGAAATTATTTCAATGTCTCTCATATTTCTTGGAGTGAAGAGGGGTAGAAATACAACATTAGGAAAATAATCAAGTCACTTGTCTCATAGGCCCACTAGCCTAGGTGAACACACAAAGGGGAATTGGAAATGAGTGAAGAATGGCACAGGGAATGCAGTCTCGGCAGACCTCACCACAAGACAGCATTTCTTTGACTCTTGATTAATGAAGCATTTTGGGCCACCAGCCTCAAATTTTACAAATGTGAATTTACTGAGTTTCCTCAGTCTCTTAAAAACACTTTCTGTAGCTCTGTACCTGATTTAAAAATAACACTTAACAGCAGTTATTTACAGGCCAAATTTCCATGGAAAATAAACACAGCTTTGGAAATTGCTGAGCTCTTAGAGACTTCTAGGGAGTGTTTCCTTCCCTTTATATTTATTTGAAGGCATGGACTCTCTTTTACTCCCTATTATCTGTTACTTATGTTTTACTCATTTTGTAACATAAGGGAATAGATAAGCTGATAACCTACTATTCCTTGTGTGGTTTATATTATCCAACCTTAACACTCACTTTTAGTGATAAAAGTATTAATAGACGTTTTTTTCTTGTTTTTACCAATTTTGCTGTTTCTGAATCCAGTAAACAAATATTGACAATAAAAGTAAGAATGCATCGTTCAAAAGCATCTGGGTTTTTTCAACCCATGCCAAATCATGTGTGAATAACTTAGTTTTCATTATTGACTGACAAAGGCTACTCTGACAGTGAAAAACCTCTGAAAATAATAAGAAAACAAAATTAAGAAAAATCATTTTAAGGTAAATTTTTTTCTTTGCCCAATTCTGTTATAGTAAGTTGAGGTTATATTTTAATATAGGGTCTAGACATAAAGATTATTCATCTTAGATTGATGACTATATCTATATATAAATATATATCTTTATATATACATATATATATATCTACACACAGACACATATATATATATACACATCTTGTTAATATTAAATGTACATGGTTTCTCAGGATACCATTTATACAATCTCTACATTAATCACCCTTCCCTTTAATTTGATAACTTTTATTAGTTCTAATTCCTTATTTTGAACGCAGAAAATATTAAATAATTATCATAGCCCTTTCACATAAATTATATGTTTGAATAATTTTAGCCACCTTAAAAGGGCATACGAAAGAAAGGCTGATCATCTTTATCACCATCTTGCAGTTAGAGAAGCTTAGGGAAATTGCCTTTTGCTAGAAGTCAATAAAATAATAAAAAGTCAAGTTCACTTCCTATTTTCCACTGTTTCCATATTTGGCCCTAGCTGCAACATTCAGCAAAAGCATTGACTTATGGAATGCAGTATATGGTGTTAGGTGGCACATGGGAAAAATAATGTCTGAGGTGTGTCAGACAAGTCTAGAATATGGCTGCTGCTCAGAGGCCCTGCTTTTCTTTCCCATAAGAACCACCATTTTCCTTGAAATGCTGCTATTTTCTACCATGCCTACTGGTTGGCTCCAACTCCTCCTGCAGGATGTAGAGGAGTTGCTTCCTTTACTGGAATGTCTGTCTTTGCTGACTCCTCTCTCTCTAATGAAAAGTTTTTCCTCTGATGCTATAATGTGCTGTGTTATCTGATTCATAGACTAAGCAATTATAGAACACTTCACTCTTAGAAATTAGAAAGGCATCACGTTGTAATCACCTTCTTTGTTCAAGTACAAACTCCTTGCTGAAACCTTCTAGGAAACTATTTCTGGGCTGGCAAAATCTGCCTATAGACAAATAAGCATTTGTTCACACATAATTGTTTTTATTTCTATGCCTACATCCCCCAAAAGAATGTCATCAATTTGGAGGTTAAAATTTCCAACTTATAAGTTTTATATTCCCAGAGATAAGAACTTCTCTTGAATTTTATAAATTAAGAGAGAAAAAAAGGATTGCTGAAGAATGCATGCTTTAAGTGCTTCACCAAACAGACATTTAATAATCTTTCGGACTGTCTGACAAAGATAACTCTTGATAAATCATCAACCACACTAATCCTGTTCTCAGTACAACTCTGTAGACCTAGGCTTGATTATTAGGGATAATAATATATTGTTTCTGTGATATGTTGATAATAATTGTGGTCAACTAAACCATATTACCCATATTAAAATCTATTCCCTGGTAGTCATCATTTTCCTGAGTTCTACTGGCTCCAGACAGTCTGGCATTGATTCAATTCTTTGTTCTGTAGAAAGAAAAAATAAGCATATTTAGAACAGGAATGATTAAGAATAAACTAATATCATTCCACCTGGAGTTTATTTGTAAGAAGCCATCTGGTCATGCTTGAATCAATACTATCAGGAAGCTTTTCAAAAACTAAAGCTATTACGATAACTTCCCTTGGTGACTGGTTATTAAAAAAAAATAAGGTGGTACTTATATTTCAGGGGGCTTTTTTAAATAAAAGCTTGTGCATTCCCAAATCTTAAACATAAAATGTGGATTTCCATGAAAGGACTGGAGACCTTAGAGATGATTCACGTCAGGCGTTAGATAATGTCACAGCATTATGTCATGTTAGAGAATGGCACAGGATGCTGATATGTAGTATATATAGTTTTATTAACTCTAGAGAAGCCATTTGTAAAAGCAGAAGGAAATCAAAATATAAGAATATGTTTATTTATTGTTATGATTTATTCAGTCATAGTTATGGAGACTATATTATGTATCAAACACTATGCTGAGCATTGAAAAGATCTAAAAGAGATGGAATTATCTCCTCCACAGATTGCAGTGTGGTGTAGTAAAGGGAAAGAGCAACGGGTAAAAATTGTTACAGAGGATGAGATAATAGTATAGTCCAGGTGTGTATGAGGCAGACTGGGATGCAAAGGAAGGGTACACAACTTGGAGTGGTATAAGGAGTTCTTGGAAGACTACAGAATAGGAAATGCTTGTCCTGAGCCTCAAAAATAAAATACATGCACATGTCCACAAACTACAGAAGGGATTCCAATAGGAAAAACCAGATAGGCTAAGAAATAATCAAAGCATAATAATTTTGCAGAATGAGAAGTAATTGGCATAGCTAAAGAATCGGGTTTCCTGAAGCTGGTATCAGTTTTGCAAATGGGTTAGTTAAATTTAATCTTAGAGTATACTCCAATTAAGTAAGCTAAACATTTTTTAGCAATTAACTTTACATGTATATGAAGCAAACCACACAGAGATTCTTAAGTATATGCAAATGAGAGAAACAAACTTTATTTGAGGTATCTGGGACTGCCATCTCATTCATAGGTTAAGTGATTAGGCAAATGAGAGCACTGACTTTGGAGGCAGAAATACCTATCGTCACATCCTCACTTTGCCACTTATTACCTGGGTGACTTTGGAAATATATAAGCTGCTTAATATCACTTTGCTTAGCACACAAAAAGTGTAAATAATAAACTCATCTTGCAGAGGTATGCCTGGAAACTAGTAGGTCTTTGAGGAATAACAGCTATTACCTTTCTTATGCTGCTAAAGACAGTGTTACCAATCTGGTCTAGAAGAGGTATTAGTATAACAAATAATAAGACATTGCACTTAGAGAATACCTAACACAACATATTTTCTAAGCAGTCAAACTTACGGGGAGGGCCTCTTCATCCCATTTTTAAGAATAATTTCTCAAACCGGTCAGAAAGTGCAAGAGCACAATTACTATAATATGAGTATAACTTCCGAGTCCCTTTCCATCGCTGACTTCTTATTTGACATCCCGTTCAAACTTTACTGTTTTCTTGGCAGAAATAGGCAACATAAACACAAATATGGCTGTAAAGTGAATTGGTGATATAACTTTTTATTGTAATGATCAATTATTAAATATAAGAAATTTGAAAGGCAGCTTTGCAAGCATTTCAACAATGATTACAAGTTGATTAATTATCTTGTGGAATTTCGACCACAATTTCAAACCAGTATATGTCAGTCTTTTAACTACTTTTAAGATAGAAGATAAAGCCTGAGATATCAACACTGATTTTAATTCATATTTCTCTATTAGATCTTATATTTTTCAGATGTTATTCTGAGAGCTTTGTAGGGTTTTAGTATTTTGATGCTTTCCTAGGGTTTTTGTAATCTCATTAATTAAAAGTCTCATAATATGTAAAACTTTGCTGTAGGAAAATAAAGGACTTCATTTAATGTTCCTACAAACAGGTCTAATAGTTCAACCAATAATTAAATCGTGATGATATTCTTACTGCTACTCCTTTGTTATATATTGAAGGCTTAACCTGTCACAGACAGTATGCTAATGGCTGCGAAAAATGTGTCCTTATTAATTTTCAGGGCATTCTTCTGAGTTAGTTACTGTTATAATCCACATTGTAGAGGTAAGAAAATTGAGGCTTAATGTGGTTAAGTTTGATCTCACCCAAAGTCAAACATTTAGCAAGTAGCAGATCTAAAACCTGATTCCAGCCTGTATTAATTCTGACCCTCATAAAACTAACACTTTGTTCAGGATAAATTATATCATTATAAATGTAGAATATCTTATATGATTAAAACATAAATGTCTCTATTTGCAGTGTCATTTTCCTGGCCTTGTTCTAAAGTGTAGAAGCCTTGAAAGAGCAGGCTGGGAACACTGGGCATCCCTCTAGCCTTTATACCTCATATTGTTCTTCCCTCTGATCATATATTAAGAAATAATTATAGAACAGCTACTCTGAATTAGGAACTGGGGTTTCTGTGATGCTCAAAGCATGTATACTACCTTTGCAGTTCTGTAGAATGCACAATAATAAAAAGAAAAACAGGGGTAAACAATGTATTATGACTAGTGCTACATAACTATTGGAAGGCATGAATAACTCTGCCTAGGTTGAAATTAACAAATTTCTTATTTGATAAACTGTATTGTAATGAGCCAGTGCTATAGTGACAAATATAATTGATGTTTTAGCTGGGTCATGAAAGAGTACTTATAAGGTTAACCAATAGCTGTGTACATTTCTGCCAGAATTATTCTATAAGGCATATTTATGAATTCATTTTAACTATAATATCAGAAAGCAAATGCTAGGGCTGCCTCCAATTTAGAGCAAGTGCCAGCAACTCTAGAGTCCCCTTTACATTTCCTTCTAAGTCTCCCTTCTTATTTCTTTGTTTCTTAAAATTCAGTGTTTTATCCTGTTTGGGAGTCAGCCATACTTGCAAGATAATAGGTCATTTACCTTAGAAGAGGTGCAAGAGGAACTGTTATGTGCATTATATTCAAGGACAAGCCAGGATTCTTGCCCAGCAGATATTGGTGTAACTGTCTTAGGTGGAGATTATCCTAAAATCTTGCATACCTTCCTGAAAAATGTGACACTTGATGGAAGTGTCCAGACACTATGATAGGATGGGATACCTTATTTAGTATATATGATAGCAAAACATATTAAAGTAATTATTTATATTTTGTTGCTATTGAAAAAATGAGCAAAACTAATGATCGGTTTTGACTACCTTTTCCAACTGCAACAAGTGATATTTTGAAAGAAAGCAATATTGTACTGTCATCTGGGAGACTGGTTGTTATGATTTCTGTTCTTTTTCATTTGCTGCACAGTGTTTTATTTCCAATTATGTGGTCAATTTTAGAATAAGTGCGATGTGGTGCTGGGAAGAATGTATCTTCTGTGGATTTCGGGTGGAGAGTTCCTTAGATGTCTATTAGGTCCTCTTGGTCCAGAGCTAAGTTCAAGTCTTGGATATCCTTGTTAATTTTCTGTCTCTTTGATCTGTCTAATATTGACACTGTGGTGTTAAAGTCTCACATTATTATTGTGTGGGAGTCTAAATCTCTGTGTAGTCATTAACAGCTTGTTTTATGTATCTGGGTGCTCCTGTATTGGTGCATGTGTATTTAGGATAGTTAGCTCTTTATGCCGCTTTGATCCTGTTACCATTATATAATGTCCTTCTTTGTCTCTTTTGATCTTTGTTGATTTAAAATCTGTTTTATCAGAACTAGGATTGCAACCCTGCTTTTTGTTTTGCTTTTCATTTGCTTAGTAAATCTTCCTCCATCCCTTTATTTTGAGCCTATGTGTGTCTTTGCATGTGAGATGGGTCTCCTGAATACAGCACACAGATGGGTCTTGACTCTATGCAATTTGCCAGTCTGTGTCTTTTAATTGGGGGCATTTAGCCCATTTTCATTTAAGGTTAATACTGTTATGTGTGAATTTGATCCTGCTATTTTGATGCTAGCTGGTGGTTTTATCCATTAGTTGATACAGTTTCTTTCTAGGGTCCATGATCTTTACAGTTTGGCTAGTACCAGTTGTTCCTTTCCATGTTTAGTGCTTCCTTCAGGAGCTCTAAAAGTAGGGCAGACCTGGTGGTGACAAAATCTCTTAGCATTTGCTTCTCCATAATAAATTTTATTTCTCCTTTGCTTATGAAGCTTAGTTTGGCTGGATATGAAATTCTGGGTTGAAAATTCCTTCCTTAAAGGATGTTGAATGTTGGCCCCTACTCTCTTCCTGGTTGTAGGATACCCATCAATGATAGACTGGATAAAGAAAATGTGGCACATAGACAAATATAGACCATGGAATACTATGCAGCCATAAAAAAGGGTGAGTTCATGTCCTTTGCAGGGACATGGATAAAGCTGGAAACCATCATTCTCAGCAAAATGACACAAGAATAGAAAACCAGACACCTCATGTTCTCACTCATAAGTGGGTGTTGAACAATGAGAACACATGAACACAGAGAGGGAAACATCACACACCATGGCCTGTCAGATGGTAGGGGGCTAGGCAAGGGATAGCAGGGGGGGTGGGGTGGGGGGTTACAAGAGGGTTAGAATTAGGAGAAATACCTAATGTAGATGATGGGGTGATAGAGGCAGCAAACCACCATGGCACATGTGTAACTATTAGTTGATGCAGTTTCTGCACATGTACCCCAGACCTTAAAGCATAATAATAATAATTTTAAAAAGAAAAAAGCAATATTGTTTTTGGCTTTGATTTTTGAGACAAGATCTTGCTCTGTTGCCCAGGATTGAGTATAGTGATGAGATCACAGCTCACTGCAGCCTTGACCTCCAGGGCTCGAGCAATTCTCCTACCTCAAGCTCTCAAGCAGCTGGGACTTCAAGTGAGCACCACCTTGCCTGGCTAATTTTTGTAATTTTTGTAGAGATGGGATTTTTGCCATGTTGCCAAGGCTGGTCTTGAATACCTGGACTCAAGCAAAGTGCAGTACTTTAAAGACCTGACATTTACTTTGTTCCAGAGTAAAAACATATTTATGTGGAAAAGAGCAGAATTGTTTTAGTGGAGCAACAACAGGGGTGTAGAATCAGGGAAGGGAACATTTTATCTAGGACTTGAAAATGAGGACTAAGTGGCCCATACTGGCAATGCCTTTCAGAATGAAACCTGTTAATTTTTAAAATAGTGAGTTTCTTAGTAGGAAATGATTCAATGATACACCTGGAGAGACTGTACCTTGATGGGGTGTGGTGGTTCACACCTGTAATCCCAGCACTTTGGGAGGCCAACACAGGCAGATCACATGGTTAGGAATTTGAGACTACCCTGACCAACATGGTGAAATCCCATCTCTGCTAAAAATACAAAAATTAGCTGGGTGTGGTGGTGCACACATGTAATCCCAGCTATTCAGGAGGCTGAGGCAGGAGAATCACTTGAACCTGGGAGGCAGAGGTTGCAGTGAGCTGAGATCATGACACTGCACTACAGCCTGGGTGACAGAGCAAGACTCCGTCTTAAAAAAAAAAATACAATAAAGAAAGACTGACCCTTGTTCATTGGGACTTCCGTCCTTAATCAAAGTCCCAAAGATGGGGATTCAGATTTTCAAGGATACATTTTTCAGGGTATAATGCAGCTTAAAAAAATGAATATATAAATGGTCACCAGGAAATATCTAGGCCAGAGGAGATATTCTACATATTTGGACTATATAAAACCTTCTAGACATCTTTATGTCTTTGGAAAGGTGGCATTCCATCTCTGGCTAATGTATAATTTCTCTAGCCCAGTAGACTGGATGAGAGTTTCAGATTAAATATGAGCTTTTAAGAAAGGAATTAAATCTTTCTTACATAGTCTCTGAGGACCCCAATTAATATTTACCATGGAAGTAAAGCCTAAAGGGCATTTAAGCTATGCTCCCTTGGGAAAGCTAGAATGAAGACCAAAGGAGAAATTCACAAGCTTTGGGGAAAGGATTAAAAAATGATGAATCTGTGACATCAAAAGCCCTATTGATTAACTATGTTGATTGAATTCTTTTGACTAAGCAGGCACATTTCTGCTTCCTCCCTTTCTACTTTATATGCATCTTTTCTGTAGCAGCTCATAGTTTCAGATAAAGAAATTTTACTTTATATAGGGAGATTAAGTATTTTTAGAATCTAAGACAATTCTGACTCTAAATTCTTCTATTACCCACACAACAGACTCTGAGATATAATTAATTTTCTCTGTGCATGAGAGTCACCATATGCAGGCACAAAATCTTAGTTAACTTCACAGATTGTACTGAGGATAGCAACAGCAAGATTAAAATGAACATCAGATAACTTCTAAATCGTGTTTAAGCATCAGAATACATTATGTAATTTCCTTACTAAACTCTCACTCTTCTTTTGTGTGAGTTAAATTTAAAATGGGATGTCCATTTTTATTTGCAATCTCAGAATTCAATAATTTCTGCCTTCTAGTGTCCACAGCCTGTGTAACCCTCTTCCCTTGAGCAAGCTGAACTTCGTGTCTCATTTTCCACAAGTATAACATGGCAAAAATGTTATAATGCTATTTCTTCAATCGTTTTCTCTGTTCTCTCTTCTGTGTCTCTCTCTTACTCTTCTTATTCTATAGAAACAAAGCACAATATTATCAGTAGCCATATAAAAAGTCCACATGGCGAAGTACTGGAGTCTCTGTCCAACATCCAGTGAAGACCTGAAGACTACCAGTAGCTGCTTGAGTGAACTTGGAAGTAAATACTTCCGCCAGCTGAGCCATGAGATGACTATAGCCCTATATGACAGCACACAGCCTTGTGAAATTTCCTGAGTCAGAGATACCAGCCAAGCCATGCTCGCATTCCCGACTCCGAGAAAATGTGAGATAATAAATGTTAGTTATTTTAAGCTGCTGTGTTTTAGTATAATTGTTATGCAGTATTAGTTAACTAATATACCAGTGGAATGGTGAGAGAAGGGCAAGAATGAGTATGGGCTAATGGATGAAGAATAGAGAAACCCATGGAGAGAGGCACTCTTGAAATAGTCATCTGATCCAGGCTGAATAACCCGACCTGAATACTTACATTCTCTATATAATCATAGAAAAGACAGGTACAACTCTTGTATCTGCAGAAGGCACAATCCAAGGAGTACAGTTTTCTCTAAGCATATAGCATGAGCCCTGGACTCAGCTAACAAGAAATCCCCATGCATATAAACAGATGTTTTCATGTACACCTTCTGTCAGCTAATCTTGTAAATGGTGCCACATTTGCTTTCTACAGTAAACTTGTAATAGCATTTCCTTAATACATCAGCAGTCATGTTCCTAAAACTCATATTTGTTGAATATTACACACATTTGCTTTCTACAATAAAGTTGCAATAGCATTTCCTTAATATATCAGTAGTCGTGTTCCTAAAACTCATATTTGTTCAATATTACAATTCTACATTGATTTACTGCTTCTGAAAATCAGTTTTTGACTGCTCTTTGTAAATTTCAGTGAGATTTCAGAATAGATAATTCCTTTATTTGAAAGTAAAGTATGTTTAGAGAGTATCCTCTTATCATGAAACCCTCACTATGGCTTTGAGTTTAATGTTTGTTCACGTGTGTGTGTGTGTGTGTTTGTGTGTGTATGTATGTGTTTGTGTATGTGTGTGTAATATAAACAGGAATCAAAGAGTTCTGGTAGTGCCACAAAAGAGAGATACATTGAACAAAATTCTGTTGCTCTAAAAAGACAAGTGAATGTTAGGAATAAATGACATGTTGGTTTCTCAATGCAAGATGTGGAGTTACCATAGTGATAATTGCATAATATCTATATTTCTATAAAACCATCTGGAAGAGAGTAGAACATTCTTCTTTAAAAAGACATTATGCTGTTGGCATATTATTTGTAGTTGGTTAAAAATATCCCAGGCATGTGGGCGTTTGCTATTCTTGTCATAAGCATAGGCTTAGAAGAAATGCACACCAAACATTATCTCCCACCTCACACTCAGTAATTGACACATTACTTTCTACTCTTCTGTCCAGTAATTCTTTGATTTCTTCTCCAGTCCCTGAGGAAAGAGCAAGACTACAATTTGGAGTCAATTTCTTACTACTTTTAGTGAGGAATCTCTGTACCTTAAGACTAATACCTTCAGTTACACAACCAGTAAATACAGTTTACCTTCCTTCTCCAGGTTAGATTTTTCCCTAAGTGGATGATACAGGCTTGCCAGAAGATGGTCAATCCACACAACATTTAGAAACACAGATTTTCATAACTACTCTCAAAGTATTGAAAATAATTATAAAGAGGTTTTGAGCAGCTGTGGCTTCAGTGATGGGGGAGCCACAAATGGTTTTAGAAGAAAGTAAGTGTATTGTTAGCAAGTGAGTTTTTGAAGGATAGAGGTTGTGTCACATTCTTCTCTAAATGAAGTACATAGCAAAATGAGGCAAGCAAAAATTGTTGGAAACATTTTGGTTACCAGTTGATATTCAAAGCTTTACCATTTTCACAGGTCTAATTTTTAATTAAAAATCTATTAACCCACTCAAGGTATACTGAGTCATATGATAAACTGTTTCTTCTCAAGAATCTTACTAATTAGGACAAGAAAAATTTGTGTAAAGCAAGAAGTGCAGCCTAAAATATATAACTATTGATTTCATTTGTTTAGGATTTTCTGCCCTAATCAAGTTCGTCTCCTATTTATAATGTGTTGTCTTAAGAATGGGCAGGCAAGCTTTTAGCTTGATACAAATGCATATATGTGACATTATTTTAGATGATGTATTACTTAGTTCAATTTTGTATATATTTTGAACTTAATCCTTTCACTTTTTATTAAACTCTTAGAATTATTAACAGGTGAATTAGTAATAGGTGATTTATGAAACAAAGATTCTTTTGCTTCTGTTTCTTACCTACCTAACATTGTTTACAAAAAGGATTTATGCTTTTCAGATCCAACTTTCACTTTAGATAAAGTAAGAAACTGCTGACAGGATGTGATAGGAGAAATATGAGGAAAGCCCTTTGACCCAATTATCTTCTATTATTTCTTCCGACTTGTATTTTTAAATTCCAGGTTTCTCTGGCCTAAAAGCTTAAAGTCCCTGTTTAAAGGGCAAGTACTATCTGGACTAGATAGGGCATTTATTTTAAGTTTGTTATTTTAAACTACCACATAATTACACTGTTGGTGAGGCATCCTATCAGAGGGCAGGAAACAAAGATAATAGTATTAGCAACAGACATCTTTGGAGTAGAGCATTAACTTTTTTCTGGAAATAGGGGCCATCTCAGAAGTGAAATTTGTGGACTGTGGGATGGGGCATCTACGAGGAGATCAGGAGATACTGACTATAGTCATTAATGATGTCGCAATTTTACTTAAGCCCTTATGAGCTGCTGTATAGAATCATTCCATTTTTTTCCTCCTGCCAGTAAATCATTCATATGCATAAGAGACAATGAAATTGGGAAATTGCTGAATGACAGCAATCAAATATGTGCATTCTAAAAATCGGAACTAGAAGTATTGGTAGACATAATTTTGTCCTGTTTTTCACCTTAAGTTGCTCTCTTTAAAACTTTCAGGTTTAGTTAGCGATCATTTATCCAATTATCACTTACTGAATCAAAAAGAAATGTGCTGAGAAGTCACTGTGCTTACTGTCTGTCATAGCAAGTGCTTACACAGCAAATTGACACAGAAAGTTTTGGATATCATGAAAATCCAAAATGGAATCTGTCAATTCCATATAGTAGATTGAGTACCTACTCCACTTTAAGTATTACTACTAAGTATAGACCATGAATATGTTGTAATTACAGTGTGTTTGATCAAGTTAACATTTGTCAACCCTCGGAGTCCTGCAGCAACAGAATCCGATTTCTCATGCTTTTTCCCCTTTAGTTAAAAACAAAAATGGCTATTAGAAGTTTCTAGTATTTCATCATCAAGATGAAATCCCTACAGTTAACAACACTAGCACAGCACCAAACAAAAAATGAAGCAGTTACTTTTAGAGGAAGAAGCTCTGCTTTCACAGGAACCTCAGCCTGCTCCTGGCCTCTCTGAGATTGTATAGAGCTATTTCAGTTTGACTCAAGTCACTAATAAGTTTGGGAAAAATAACAGCCACTTTGTCTTAGCTTCCTTTACTTTCTTCTTTCAAGGGAATTGTGCAGAAGTTGCATTTCCCTTTGCTGCCTCTTGTTGAGTGTCTTACAGAGCAGGGGTCCCCAACCTCCAGGCCATGGGCTAGTACCAGTTCGTGACCTTTAGGACCTGGGCTGCACAGTAGGAGGTGAGCAGCTGGAGAAAGAGCATTATCCCCTGAGCTCTGCCTCCTGTCAGATCAGTGGCATCAAATTGTCATAGGAGTGCAAATCCTGTGGAGAACTACACATGTGAAGGATCCAGGTTGTGTGCTCCTTATGAGAGTCTAATGATAAATATAATTTGCTTGAATCATCCCAAAACCATCCCCTCCTCCACCCTCATCCATGGAAACAGTGTCTTCCATAAAATCGGTCCCTGCTTCCAAAAACATTGGGGCCACTGTGTAAAGAAATGCTTACCAAAGTTTGATAGTGCCATAACTGCGAAAACATGTCTTCTTTCTAGACTTCATTAGTAGTAGGCCTACTTGCACAAGACAGAAACCTCATCCTCTAACTTGAGCTCTACCATTAAGAAAAATACTCTTTGTGCTTCAATATTTACTTACTTTTAAAAAATATTTTCAGAATCCAGGGATGGAAGACAATGCTATACATTCTGAGAACCTTAATAGACACAACAGCAACCACATTTAAGGATCAAATACTAAGAGCTAGTATTCATTACATGCCAGATGAATATCAGACACTGTTTTGTGTGCTTTACAAATATCTACTCATTTGATCCTCAGATAAAATATTGATATATGGACGTGTGAGATGGTTATTATATATCGGAAACAGCTATTCTTTTAAATATCCTGAGATTATTGCCTCTCTGCAAAAACTGAAACAGTAGCTTTGCATTCCCACCAATAATGTGTAAGAACATTCATTGTTTTACAAGGGAGGGACAGCAGTGGGGTGGGGACGTCAGGGAGGGATAACATGGGGGGAAATGCCAGATGTGGGTGACTGGGGGATGGAAGCAGCAAACCACATTGCCATGTGCGTACCTATGTGACAATCATGCATGATCTACATGTGTACCCCAGAACCTGAAGTACCATTAAAACACACACACACACACACACACACACACACTCATTGCTTCACCTTTTCTCCAAAAGGCATTTTGGTACGACTAAAATTTTTTGAGAATATGTTAATAAAATTTATTTCAATTGGTTTTAATTTACAATTCCATTATTATCAAAGTTAAGTAACTCTTTGTTTATTCCATTATGATTTGTTTTGTCAAATGCTTATTGCCTGTTTTTATTTTGTGCTGCTTCTTCCTTACCTGTTCTTAGTATCTTTTTATATATTATACATAGTAGTCGTTTGTTACTTACATATGTTAAAAATACCACGTCCCACTCTTTGACTTGTATTTTGGCTGCCTATAGAGTTTTGTAATAAAATTGTTAATTATAATATAGTCAATTTTTCCTTTTCTTTTTAAAGCATCTTTATTGAGATACAATTTAATACCATAGAATTTACCCCCAGAAATCATTGCTATTACAGAAGGTACTTGGGTGTTTTTGTTTTTTCAGAAACTGCCAAACCATTTTCCAGAGTGTCTTTATTATTTCACATCACTACTGCTAATGTATGCATGGTCTAGTTTCTCCACATCTTCACTAGTGTTTCATGTTGTTCATATTTTTCATTTAAGCCATTATGATATGTATTAACATCTTATTATGGTTTCATTCAGCACTTTCTTGATGACTAATGATGCCAAATATCTGTTCAGTGGATTGTCATCTGTGTATTCTCTTCTGTAAAGTATTCATATTTTTTATCCATTTAATACACAGATTGTGTTTTTTCTTTTACAGTTGATTTTGTGTGTTCATTATATATATTTTGGATTTTAGTTCTTTATGACATAGATTCACATAGATGATTTCCAAATAGTAAAATAGTTTGTTCCAATTTTGTTTTTTATTTTTTAAATAGGGTTTTGCACTAAGTAAATGTTTTTAATTTTTATGAAATCCAATTTACCAATTTTTCTCTTGCACATTGTGCTTTTTGTGTTAAGGATAAGATCTCTTTGCCTTTCCAAGGATGTCTATCATTTTTCTAAAACCGTTTTGGTTTTCACTTTATGCTGAAATCCATGGTTCAGTTCAGGTTAATTTTTATATAAGGTGTGAATTTTAGAGTCCATATCGACAATAGGGTTTACAACCTCGATGTTGGATCAAGACATCCTAATGGTGCAGCCGCTATTAAGGGTTCGTTTGTTCAACGATTAAAGTCTTACGTGATCTGAGTTCAGACCGGAGAAATCCAGGTCGGTTTCTATCTATTAAATATTTCTCCCAGT
>CAUYLG010066275.1:0-19257 GCA_963573385.1 Cacajao melanocephalus
AGTCCTATTTATATGGGTGTAGTTAGAACTGCCTCGGCAGTGGCGGTTCACCTCTGTAATGGCAGACTCTCTGTAATGGCGGGTTGCCTTGGCAACGGCGGGTTGCCTTGGTAATGACGAGTTGCCTTGGTAACGGCAAGCTGCCTCAGCAATGGTGGACTGCCTCCATAGTGGTGGAGTGCCTCATTAATGGCGGACGCCCCTCCCAGACAAAGCTGGACCATCCGGGGTTCAGCTGTGCTTGCTGTGAAACTCTCAACCCTGAGCGTTTCCAATTGCTGTTTTTCTTTTTGTGGGGGTGGGACTAGCTGAGCCTGATCACCTGGCTCCCTGCCTCAGAGCCTTTTTTGTTTAGTTGAACAATCGACTCTCTCCCAGGTGTTCCAGTCGCCTGATGAAAAGGCGCCGGGATCTGTGTGATTTCCCGTGTGGCGACCCACTGCGCCGGCTGAAACAGCGGCGCTGATATTCGTGGCGCTTTTTTGCTCGGGAATCTCCTGGCCTGGCTCCCTGTTTCAGACCCCTTTTTAATCAGATGAATGGGCGATTCTGCCTTCCCGAAGCTCCACCTGCCAGCTAGAAGGGAGACCCAGACTAGTGTATTTTGTACGGAGAACTGCCATGCCGGGGCGCCGGCAAAACCGCTGCGCCGGCAGAAAGAGCCGCGCTGGCGACCCCTAGGGCTCCTCCACCTGGGAATCTCCTAGTCTGTGGGCAATAAAAATCCGTCTGGAAATGCGGCGTCCACTCACCCTCTGCGCTTTCACTGGGAGCTGCAATCCTGAGCTGTTCCTAATCGGCCATCTTGGATCGCACCCAATTGTTCCTTTTTTATGTGTGATTTTATATATGTGGGCCTTCTCTCTTCTTTTTTTCTCAGTCTGACTGAAGGTCTCTCAAATTTGTTTGTCTTATCAAAAAAAAAAACCACTTTCCATTTTGTTGATCTTTTGCATTGTTTTCTTTGCTTTAATTTCCTTTATTTCTGCTCTGATCTTTATTCCTTTTTTTCAACTAATATCAAGTTTGGTTAGCTCTTCCTTTTCTAATTCCTTAAGATGCACCATTAAGTTACTTATTTGAAGTTTTTCTTCTTTTTTGATGCAGGCACTTATGCTATAAACTTCCCTCTTAGGACTACTTTTGCTATATCACATAGGTATGTCGTGTTTCTATTATTATATGTTTCAAGAAAGTTTTATTTTTAAAAATTCTTTAATTAACCCACTGGTCATTCAGGAACATATTATTTAATTTTTTTGTATTTACATAGTTTCCAGAATTTCTCTTGTTATTGATTTCTAGTTTTATTCCATGTGGCCAGTAAAAATGCTTAATATTATTTCAATCTTTTTGATTGTTTTAAAACTTGTTTTGTGATCTGACATATAGTGTGTCCTTGAGAATAATCCTTGTGCTGAGGAGAAGGTTTATTCTGCAGCTGCTGGAAAAATGTTCTGTATATATCTATTAGGTCCATTTAGTCTATAGTCCAAAGTTTTTTTTGTTGATTTTCTGTCTGGAAGATCTGTTCATCGATGAAAGTGGAGCGTTGAAGTCTCCAGCTAGGGTTGTATTGGGGTCTTTCTCTCTATTCCTCTGTTTCCAGAATTTCTCTTGTTATTGATTTCTAGTTTTATTCCATGTGGCCAGTAAAAATGCCTGATATTATTTCAATCTTTTTGAATGTTTTAAGACTTGTTTTGTGACCTAACATATAGTTTATCCTTGAGAATAATCCTTGTGCTGAGGAGAAGAAAGTTTATCCTGCAGCTATTAGATACATGTTCTGTAAATATCTATTAGGTCCATTTAGTCTATAGTCCAAATTTTTTTGTTGATTTTCTGTCTGAAAGATCTATACAGTGATGAAAGTGGAGGGTTGAAGTGTCCAGCTATGATTGTATTGGGGTCTATCTCTGTCTTTAACTTTAATAATATTTTCTTTAACAGATTCTGGTGTTCCAGTGTTGTGTGCATATGTTTACAATTGTTATATCTTTTTGCTGAATTGACCCCTTAATCATTATATTTTTGTGTTTTGTGTCTTCTTATGGTTTTTGTATTAAAATCTATTTTGTCTGATATAAGTATAGCTATCCCTACTCTTTTTTCTTTTCCAATGGCATGGAATATATTTTTTACAACCCTTTAAGTTTATATGTGTGTCTTTATAGGTGAAATGCATTTTTTGCAGGCAACAGATCATTAAATCTTGCTTTTTTATTCGTTCAGCCACTCTAGGTCTTTTGTTTGGAGGTTCTAGTCTATTTACATTCACTGTTATTATTGATAAGTAGGGGCTTACTCTTGCCATTTTGTTGTTTGTTTTCTGATTGTTGTGTGGTCTTTTCTTGTTTAATTTCCTTCCTGACTTCCTTCTAGTGAAGGTCATTTTTTCTCTGGTGATATAATTTAATTTCTTGTTTTTTATTTTTTGTGTATCTGTTGTATGTTTTTTGATTTGAGGTTACCATCAAATACCTTATAAATCTGCCTGGTTCTCT
The DNA here is from genome assembly GCA_963573385.1 of Cacajao melanocephalus. NCBI lineage: Eukaryota > Metazoa > Chordata > Mammalia > Primates > Pitheciidae > Cacajao > Cacajao melanocephalus. The sequence goes on from CAUYLG010066275.1 coordinate 2,508, forward strand.
ATTTATTGCAATGAAGCTGGTGCTCAAACCATAAGACAAAGTCCTTGCCATTCTTTCCTTGCCCCCCCCCCACCATGTACCCATGGAGGATACTGTTAGGCTACTGCCAATGTTTTCTTAAAGTGCAAGGGTCCTTCAATCAGTTTGTTTTGAATGCTGCTGGGCCTAGCTTGCAAATGCTACCTTGTAATCCATTATTTTAAACTGATGACTGCTTAACACTGATTGCATAATCCAAAAACCAAAAAAGTAAAAACAAACTAATAAAACCTCTACACTTTGTACTCCCACTTTTTAACCCCCCCCTTTTTTTCTATTTATATCTTATTGTACTGTCTGTGTCTTGAAAAGTTGTAGTTATTTTGATTGGTTCATCCTTCAGTTTTAAAAATTAATGTAAGAATAGTTTACACACCACTATTATAGTGTATTTACTATTACCAGTAAGATTTGTACCTTCAGATGATTTCTTGCTGTTCATTAACACCCTTTTCTTTCTGATTGAAGTACTCTCTTTAGCATTTCTTCTAGGACAGGTAGGGTGTTGAAATCCATTAGTTTTTGTTTGTATAGGAAAAATCTTTATTTCTCTTTCATGTTTGAAGGATATTTTCACTACATATATTATTCTAGGATAAAAGTTTTTTTTTCTTTCAGCACTTTAAACATGTCATGCCCCTCTCTCTTGGCCTAAGATTTCCACTGGAAAGATGTATTGGAATACTATTGTATGTTATATGTTTCTCTTCTCTTGCTGCTTTTAGGATTCTTTATTTTTCCTTGATCTTTGGGAGTTTGATTTTTAAATGCTTTGAGATAGTTCTCTTTGTATTATATCTGCTTGGTATTCTATAACCTTCTTGTACTTGAATATTTGCGTCTTTTCCTAGGATTGAGAGCTTCTCTGCTATTATCCTTTTGAATAAAATTTCTTCCCCTATCTCTTTCTCTACTTCCTCTTTAAAGCTAGTAACTCTTAGATTTGCTCTTTTGAGACCATTTTCTAGACCTTGTAGGCACACTTCATTGTTTTATTTTTTTGTCTCCTTTGTGTATTTTCTTAACGTTTATGTTTTTCTTTTTGTATTTTCCAAATACCCATACTTCAAGTTCAATAATTCTTTTTTCTCTGCTATTTAAGAGACTCTGATTCATTCTTTAGTATGTCCATTGCATTTTTCATCTTCAGAATTTCTTCTTGATTCTTTTTAATCATTTCAATTTTTTTTTGTTAAATTTATTCTTCCCTGTGTTATCTTTAATTTCTTTGCATTTTTTTAAAAACAGTTGTTTTGAATTCTCTGTCTGGAAGATCACATATCTGTTTCTCTAGGATTGGTCCCTGGTGGCTTATTTTGTCCATTTGGTGAGGTCATGTTTTTCTGGATAGTACTGATGGTTGTAGATGTTTGTCAGTGTCTGGGTATTGAAGAGTTAGGTATTTAATGTAGTTTTAGTCTGTGCTTGTTCTTCTCTATCCTTCTTAGAAGGCTTTCCAGGTATTCGAAAGGACTTTGGTATTGTGAGCTAAGCCACATTTGCATTAGGAGACATCACAAGCCCAATAATGCTGTGGTTCTTGGAGATTCATAGAGATACTACCTTGGTGATTTCGGATACAATATGAAAGATTTCTCTGAATTACCAGGCAGAGACTCTTGTCTCTCTCTTACTTTCTCCCAAACAAATGGAGTCTCTCTTTCTCTCTGTACTGAGATGTCTGGGGCTGGAGGGTAACTTAACACAAGCACCTCTGTAGCCACCACCACTGAAACTGCACTGGGTCAGGCCTGAAGCCAGCACAGCACTGGATCTCACCCAAGCCTGACAGTAACCACTACCAGGCTACTGCCTATGTTTGCTCAAGGCCCTAGGGCTCTACATTAGCAGGCGGTAAAGCCCGCCAGGCTTGTGTCCATCCCTGCAAGGCAGTGAGTTCACCCAGCCCCATGCGGTTACAGAGATGCTCCAAGATCCAGGGACTACAGTCAAATGCCTTAGAAATCTGCCTAGTGCTCATTTCGATTGCAGCGAAGCTGGCATTCAAACCACAAGACAAAGTCCTTGCCATTGTTTCCTTGCCACCACCACCACCACATACTCATGGAGGGTACTGCTAGGCTACCACCAATGTTTTCTTAAAGCCCAAGGGCCCTTCAATCAGCTTGTTTTGAATGCTGCCAGACCTAGGACTCACCCTTCAGGGAAGTGGGCTCCCCTCTAGCCCAAAGAAGTTCCAGAAATGCCATCCAAGAGCCAAGGCCTGGAATTAGGGACCCGAAGAACCCATTTGTGCTTTACCCCACTGTGGCTGAGCTGGTACCTAAGGTGCAAGACAAAGTCCCTTTTACTTTTCCTTCTGGTTTTCTCAAGCAGAAAGAGTCTCATCATAGACACCAGAAATGGAAATGTGCTGGGTCTCACCTGAAGCCAGCATGTCTCAGAGCTCATCCAAGGCCCATGGTATAATACTTTGTTATCACAGCTGTTTTTCAGGTCCAAAGTTACTTTATTCAGTGGGTGATCAATCTTGCCAGTACTGAGTCCTTCCCTTCAAGGCAGCAGGTTCCCTTCTGACCCAGGGCATGTCTAGATATGTCATCTGGGAACTAGGGCATGGAATGAGGACCTCGTGACTCTTCCTGGTGCCCTATCCTACTGTGGCTGGTCTGGTATCCAAGTTGCAAGTCCTCTGAACTCTACCCTCTCTGCTCCTCAAGTGTAAGGAAAGAGTTGCTTTCCTTGCTGTGAGCTCTGCTGCCTGGGGTTAGGAAAGACAAAGTGCTTCCTTAACTGCCCCAGCTGATATCTCACTAGGTCATATGCACCCTACATCCACTGGCTCTGTACACAGCACAGCACTAAGACTTGCTTAGGCATTGCAGCCCTTGTGGCCTAGACTACCTTTCAAGTTTATTTAGGACCCAGAGCACTTTAGACCACTGAAATGCTGAGGCTTGCCGAAACTTAAGTTCCAACAGCTGGTTCAGCAATTCCTCCCTGGTTAGGTCAAAATGCTCCCTCCATGAGTGATCATTGACTGAATTCAGCTCACTTTTGCTTTCCACTGTGAAAGGATAGCACTGAGTTTAATCCAAGGTCCCAAAATTACTGTGCTCTTCCTCCCCCAAGTACACAGATTCTTTGCACCATACAGCCACTGCTGGAGGGATAGGGGAAGAGTGGCATTGGCAATTCAAGACTCTTTTCTGCCCTCTTCAGTGCTTCTTTCAGCAATATGAAGTTAAAAGTAGGTACTGTGATTGTTCATCTGATTTTTCATTCTTATGAAAGTTTGTGTGTGTGTGTGTGTGTGTGTAGATAGTTTTTTTATTTTGCAAGAAATTATTAATTTATATTATTTTAGTTGTACAAGCAATATTAAGAATAATAAAACTACTCACAATTGAAATTAAGAAACAAAGAATTATCATTATGGTTGAAAACATCCATGATACTCTTATCTTGAATTTGAAATTTATTCATTTATTTATTTTAAATTGTTATTATTTTTAATTTTACCTTAAGTTCTGGGTTACATGTGCTGAACGTTCAGGATTGTTACATACGTATACACGTGCCACGGTGGTTTGTTGCACCTATCAACCCGTCATCTAGTTTTAAACCTCACGTGCATTAGGTATTTGTCCTACTGCTCTCCCTCCCCATCCCCTCAACCCCCTAACTGGCACCAGTGTGTGATGTTACCCTCCCTGTGTCCACGTGTTCTCATTTTTCAACTCTCACTTATGAGTGAGAACATGCGGCGTTTGTTTTTCTGTTCCTGTGTTAGTTTGCTCAGGAATAGTGGTTTCCAGCTTCATCCATGTCCCTGCAAAGGACATGAACTTGTTCTTTTTTATAGCTGCATAGTATTCCATGGTGTATATGTGCCACATTTTCTTTATTCAGTCTATCATTGATGGACGTTTGGGTTGGTTCCAAGACTTTGCTGTTGTAAATAGTGCTGTAGCAAACATATGAGTGCACGTATCTTTATAGTAGAATAATTTATAATCTTTTGGATATATACCCAAAAGGGATATCTGGGTCAAATGGTATTTCTGGTTCTAGATCCTTGAGGAATTGCCACACTGTCTTCCACAATGGTTGAACTAATTTACACTCCCACCAATGGTGTAAAAGCCTTCCTATTTCTCTACATCCTCTCTAGCATCTGTTGTTTCCAGACTTTTTAATGATCACTACTCTAACTGGCATGAGATGGTATCTCATTGTGGTTTTGATTGGCATTTCTCTAATGACAAGTGATGATGAGACTTTTTCTTCATATGTTTGTTGGCTGCATAAATATTAAATCTGGTGTTCTTTTCCTGGGGTGGTAAGGATGATCATTGGAGGCTTCTATTTGGTCACTTTGCTCTGTCCCTCAATCATATGGTTTTTGTTTTTAATTCTGTTTATGTGCTGAATTACATTTATTGATTTGCCTATGTTGAACAAATCTTGCATCTCAGGTATAAAGCCTAATTGATCATAGGGAATTCACTTCTTGGTGTGCTATTCGATTTGGTTTGCTATTGTTCTGTGGAGGATTTTTGCTTCTAGATTCATAAAGGATATTGGCCTGAAGTTTTCATTTTTGTCTTGTGTCTGTCAGATTTTGGTATCAGGATGATGCTGGCTTCATAGAATGAGTTAGGGATGACCCTCCTCTTCAATATTTTGGAATAGTGTCAGTAGGATTGATACCAGCTCTTCTTTGTATGTCCAGTAGAATTCAGCTATGAGTGTCAGTAGGATTGATATCAGCTCTTCTCTGTATGTCCAGTAATATTCAGCTGTGAATCCATCTGGTTTGAGATTTTTTTTTTTTTTTTTGGTTGGCAGGTTTTTAATAATTTTCATGACTCAATTTTGGAACTTGATATTGGTCTGTTCAGGGTTTCAATTTCTTCCTGTTTCAGTCTTAAGGGCTGTATGTTTCCAGGAATTTATCAATTTTCTGTAGATTTTTAGTTATTGTGCATAGCGGTTCTCATAATAGTCTTTGAAGATCTTTTGTATTTCTGTGGGATTGCTTGTAATGTCATCTTTGACATTTCTGATTGTGCTTATTTGGATCTTCTCTCTTTTTTTACTTTGTTAATCTAGCTAGTGGTTCATTATTCTTGTTTCTGCTTTAAAAAACAACTTTTGTTTTTGTTGGTCTTTTATATGGATTTTTTTTTTACATCTCAATTTCATCCAATTCTGCTGTTATTTTAGTTATTCCTTTTCTTCTGCTAGCTTTGGGGATAGTTTTTTCTTTTTTCTCTACTTCCCCTAGGTGTGATGTAGATTGTTAATTTGAGATCTTTCTAACTTCTTGAAGTAGGCTTTTAGCATTATGACATTTGCCCTTAAAACTGCTTAGGCTACATCCCAGCAATTTTAGTATGTTATGTCTCTGTTTTCATTTATTTCAAAAATTTTTGATTTCTGCTTTGATTTTGTTGTTTACTCAAAATTCATTCAAGAGCAAGTTGTTTAATTTCCATGTAATTTTGTGTTTTTGAGCAATCTTCTTTTTGTCTGAACATATGCTTGGTATAATTTTGATTTTTTGAATGTAGTGAGGCTTGCTTTATGGCCAAGCATGTGATTAATCTTAGAGTATATTCCATGTGCAGGTGAGAAGAATGTATATTCTATGGTTGTTGGGTGAAGTGTTCTGTACATGTCTATGAAGTTCAGTTGATTAAATGTTGAGTTTAAGTTCAGAATTTCTCTGTTAGTTTTCTTCCTTAATAATTTCAGATGTTGGCAGTAAAGTGCTGATATACTTGTGTGGCTAAGTATTTTCTTAGATGCAGAAGTACTTGTTTTATGAATCTTGTTGCTCTAATGTTGGGTTCATATATATTTAGGACAGTTAAGTCTTCTTACTGAATTGAACCCTTTATTATTATGTAATTCCCTGCTTTGTCTTTTTGGCTATTGTTGGTTTAAAGTCTGTTTTATCTGATAGAATACCAACCCCTGCTCTTTTGTTTTCCATTTGCATGGCAGATCTTTGTCCATCTCTTTACTTTGAGCCTGTGGGTGTTGCTACATGTGGACTGGTCTCTCGAAGATAGCAGATGGTTGGGTCTTATTTTTTAATCTTCTTTGCCACTCTGCACCTTTTAAGTGGGATGTTTAGACAGTTTAGATTCAAGGTTAATATTGTCATGTGAGGCTTTGATCCTGTCATTGTGTTGTTAGCTGGTTGTTTTGTAGACTTGATTATGTAGTTACTTTATAAGGTCTGTGGGCTATGTAGTCATGGGTATTTTTGTTGTAACAGGTATCGTTCTATTGTTGCCATGTTTAGAACTCTCTTAAGGACCTTTGGTAAAGCTGCTCTAGTGGTAATAAATTTCCATAGTGTTCACTTGTCTTGAAAGAATTTTATTTCTCCTTTGCTTATGAAGCTTTGTTTGGATATGACATTCTTGCTTAGAATTTCTTTCCTTTAAGGATGCTGAAAATAGATCCCCAATCTCTTTTGCCTTGTATAATTTCTGCTGAGAGGTCCCCTATTAGCCTGATGGGTTCCCTTTGTAAGTGACATGACCCTTTTCTCTAGCTACTTTTAAGATTTTTTTTCTTTTGCATTGACCTTGGAGAATCTGATGACTATGGGTCTTGGGATGGTCATCTTGTAGCAATTTGTAGGGGCTTTTTGAACTTACTGAATTTTCACATCAACCTCTCTAGTGTCTATACCAGCTGCTGGCCCAACTAGCTAATTTTGTCTCAAATCTTCTGTGTCCAGATCACTGGGCTGTTAGACATTCTGGGCTATGGGGCTCCCTTGGGCAGAGGCTGCAGTGGCAAACAGGCTACATTCTTCCTGGACCAGGAAGCAGGAGACATGCCCAGCTCCTGTGCTGGTCCACAAACCTACACCTCAGTCTTGTTAGTTTAGTAAGAGTGAGGCCTTTTCTACTACTTAACTTCCAACCACCACAAATCTCAGCTCAGTATTCCTGATCTGTGTGCTTGAACCCTGTGGATTGAGACTGAGCCTCTGTCTTTGTCCTCTGGCCCCTTGGGGTTGAGCACTGACTATGCTGGGGTTGAGGGGCTAACTGCTCTTAGGACACTGGCAAAGGACTCAGATGGGGCAGCAGAAGCTGTGCTGTGTGCATGCTCTTGCAGAAATGGCCAGGTAGGGGTTTTAGAGAGGGCTAGGGAACAGGGGAATAAGCAGATCAGATACACCCTGCTCTGGTAGAAAGACAGCCCTGCTCTCTTCTGGCCTAGCAGTCAGTAGGGGCTAGAGCCACTTTGAACAATATGGGACCATCATTTTCAGCAAACTAACACAAGAACAAGAAACCAAATACCACATGTTCTCACTCATAAGTGGGAGTTGAACAATGAGAACACATGGACACAGGGAGGGGAACATCACACATCAGGGTCTGTCAGGGGGTGGGGTCTAGGGAGGAATGGCATTAGGAGAAATACCTAATGTAGATGACGGGTTGATAGATGCAGCAAACCACCACGGCACGAGTATATTTGTGTAACAAACCTACATGTCCCATATTTCTTGGAGGCTTTGGTCATTCTTTTTCATTCTTTTTTCTCTAATTTTGTCTTCATACTTTATTTCATTAAATTAATCTTCAGTCTCTGATATCCTTTCTTCCACTTGATCAATTTGCCTATTGATACTTGTGTATGCTTCACAAAGTTCTCGTGCTGTGTTTTTCAGCTCCATCAGGTCATTTACGTTCTTCTCCAAACTGGTTATTCTAGTTAGCAATCCCTCTAACATTTTTCAAGGTTCTTAGCTTCCTTGCATTGAGTTACAACATGCTCCTTTAGCTTGGAGGAGTCTGTTATTACCCACCTTCTGAAGCCTACTTCTGTCAATTCATCAAACTCATTCTCCATCCAGTTTTGTTCTCTTGCTGGTGAGGAGTTGTGATCCTTTGGAGGAGAAGAGGCATTCTGGATTTTGGAATTTTCAGCCTTTTTGTGTTGATTTTTCTTAATTTTCTTGGATTTATCTACCTTTGGTCTTTGATGCCAATGACTTTCAGATGAGATTTTTGTGTGGATGTCTTTATTGCTGATGTTGATGGTATTCCTTTCTGTTTGTTACTTTTTCTCCTAACAGTCAGGCCCCTCTGCTGCAGGTCTGCTGGAGTTTGCTGGAGGTCCATTCCAGACCCCGTTTGCCTGGACATCACCAGCAGAGGCTGCAGAACAGCAAAGATTGCTGCCTGTTCCTTCCTCTGGAAGCTGCATCCCAGAGGGGCACCTGCCAAATGCCAGCCAGAGCTCCCCTATATGAGGTGTCTGTTGAGCCCCTCTGTGAGGTGTCTCCCAGTCAGGAGGCATGGGTGTCAGGGACTCACTTGAAGAGGCAGTCTGTCCCTTAGCAGAGCTTGAGCACTGTGCTGGGAGATCTGCTGCTCTCTTCAGAGCTGGCAGGCAGGAACATTTAAGCCTGCTGAAGCTGTGCCGACAGACACCCCTTCCCCTAGGTGTTCTGTCCCAGGGATATGGGAGTTTTATCTATATGCCCCTGACTGTGGGTGCTGCCTTTCTTTCAGAGATACCCTGCATGGAGAGGAGGAATCTAGAGAGGCAGTCTGGCTATAGTGGCTTTGCCGAGGTACAGTGGACTTCACCTAGTTTGAACTTCCCAGGGGCTTTGTTTACACTATGAGGGGAGAACTGCCTACTCAAGGCTCAGTAATGGTGGACATCCCTCTCCCCACCAAGCTCAAGTGTCTCAGGTCAACTTAAGACTGCTATGCTGGCAGTGAGAATTTCAAGTCAGTAGATTTTAGCTTGCTGGGCTCTGTGGGGGTGGGATCTGATGATAAAGACCACTTGACTCTCTGGCTTCAGCCCCCTTTCCAGAGAAGTGAATAGTTCTGTCTCACTGGCATTCCAGGTGCCACTAGGATATGAAAAAAAAAAAAGTCCTGCAGCTAGCTCGGTGTCTGCCCCAATGGCCACCCAGTTTTGTGCTTGTAACATAGGGCCCTGGTGGTGTAGACACCCAAGAGAATTTAATGATCTGCAGGTTGGGAAGACCATGGGAAAAGCATAGTATCTGGGCCAAATGCACCATTCCTCAAGGCACAGTCCTTCACAGCTTCCTTTTGCTAGGGGAGGGAATTCTCCTACTCCCTGTGCTTACCAGGTGAGGTGATACCCCACCCTGCTTTGGCTGTCCCTCTGTGGGCTGTACCTACTGTCTAACCAGTCCAGTGATATGAGCTGGATACCTCAGTTGAAATGCAGAAATCATTTACCTTCTATGTTGATCTTGCTGGGAGCTACAGACTGGAGCTGACCCTATTCAGCCATCTTGCCAGCCACCTGGTTGTCTTAATAATAGTTTTTATTGTGTGGCTCACATATTGTGAAGAAATTTTCGTAAGTCTCTATTGGAATACTTAGGATGACAGAGAATTTTTTTTTTCCAGGTATGAGAGGTAGTCTGGGAAACTAGCCAACATAGTGACATTTCCTAGGTATTTAAACTTTTTTTTACAACAATGGGCAGAATATTTATTACTGGGACTGTTCTAGGAAATCTAAGAAATATGGCAGTCATGCTCACGGTGACTCAATTTTTCTGTCTGGTTCTCTTTGAATGTGTTGTATAGACAGAGCTTATTGTTAGCCCTATTTCATTTTTCAGCCTTTTATATTTTTGGAGGATAACATTCCTTGGTTATTGGCAAAAAGGTGGCATAAAAAGGGTGGCATATTCATGCATATGCAGGAATGATTTGAGGGTATTCTGAAGTGTCTGGACATAGAGATGTTTCCCAATGTTACCTTAAACTTCATACCTTAAAGGATTCATTTCCATATGCTAAACACACATTTTTTTTTTATGTGTTATTCTCTCTTAACAACTTAGGGTGGATAATTTTTATCCAGTTTCTGTATTTCTATTTTGAGCAGATTCAACCAGTATCATAAGATATTCAAGGCAGCCAGCTTAATGAAAGAGGGGTAGAGAGGATGCAGAGAGAAAAGAGGGAAGGATATTTGTCATGTTACTTTACTGTATAAATATTTTAAATGCCTATATTAGAAGTTTCATTGGTTTTCTCTCTTCAAAAGAACATTAAAAACAGTATTAGAACCAATTTACAAAAGAGGCATGAGTTCACCATGGGACATTGTTTTTTTTGTTACTATAAGAACTTTTTCACTACAGTTAAAAGAGTTTTTCTTCAATACTAGGATCACATTTCGTATGAAATATCTATGGAGTATTTACCAATAACTTGGAGGTGCTTAGTTACATTTTTAAATATTAACATAATGAATACATTCACAAAATCCTGCTCTTTAATTATCTGACATCTAAAATCTGTTGTTATTGTTTGTTTACCTGTTTTTTCTGTTTCAGTTTTGTGGTCTTACATTTGTAGACATTTGAATGCTTGTTCTTATCTTTAAAAGTTGTAAAGTGGATGCATTCCAATAAAAAAATATGACCACATTCATTAAGGATTACTTCAAAAATTGTATAGAGATGTTGTGGTTCTAAAAAAAATGTTTTCTTGTATAATATTTTTTATCCTAGCCTTGTGGCAAATATTCCAGGAAATTTTAGTTTTCTGCAAAAAACTAAATTTGATTTTGCATTTCATTAATACTGGTTCCAATCAGAAGTCTGTAATTTCCCTGGGTCAAAAAGCATACTTTTAAAAAAACATGTTGAAATGTGTATTTAGTGTAACTGCACAATTTGCTGTAAACTATGGAGTATGTTTCTAGTGAGCAATGTGATAACTAACTAAGCTGCATTCTCCCTGTAACCCTGTGAGCCCCTCTGGAGTGAGAACAATGCTCTGTTGCTCTTCTTCTCTCTGGAGCCTAACACAATGTTTAGCATACTTCAGGTGCCTACTACCTGACATGTGGAACCAATGACTTAGTGATGATGTAATAAAAGTAAATAGGCACGCTTAGATAGAAAAATACATAATGGGTGAAAACAAATACTCCATGAAAACCTTGTTATTCCATATGATATGGTTGGGATTTGTATCCCTGCCCAAATCTCATATTGAATTGTAATTGCCAGGGTTGGAGGAGGGGCCTAGTGGGAGGTGATTGAATCATGAGAGTGTGTTTTCCCCTGTTGCTCCCATAACGGTGGTGAGTTCTCAGGAGATCTGGTTGTTTGAAAGTGTGTGGCACCTCCCCCTTCCCTCTTCCTCCTGCTCTGGCTGTGTAAGATGTGCCTGCTTTTCCTTCTGCCATGATTGAAAGTTTCCTGAGGCCTCTCCAGTGGCACCTCCTGTACTGCTTGCAAAACTGTGAGCCAATCATACCTCTTTTTAAAATAAATTATCCGGTTTCAGGTATTTCTTTATAGCAGTGCCAGAATGGTCTAATACACCATATTGTATATGTTGCATGAGAAAATAATAGAGATTTGAATATACTTGCTTAGAGAAGTTTACTATTAGCCTTTTTAGTCTTCAGTGACTCATTTATGGGGAACAATCTAAATGCTAGAGTGATATTTGGGGAAGATCGTTATCTGAAACAATGTAAATATCTGACTCCAATAGTTTACCATATACTATGTGGTATTTTATATATATCCAATTAGATTGTAAATTTGTTGAGAGTGGGATCTTAGTAGCTTTCATTTCCCACATATGATAGAGGTTCAATAACATTTATCGAATGTTAGCATTGGACTTCTGATTAGAACTCACTGAATGATTTTGTATAAGACCTTCTGCATGTTTCCTCAAATGTAAAATTGGGTGAATAAAGCCTTTTTTAGGCACTTCATACAAAATTTATATTTATGCTTTGATTCTGGTAAAAATGATTTTGTAATGATAAAAATTAAGAATGAGTGTGTTAGCAGTTTTACAACTAAGTGTTTTAGTATGTACATTTGAAAGATTACAAAAGCTTCTGATTTTTGACTGGCGTTTGAATCCTGTTTGTGCTACCTTTTGTACCTTGACAAGTACACGTAAGTTTTCAGAGCCCTTGTTTGTTCTCTTAAAAATGGCATTTGTAATCTTTTTCCTTATAGTATTCTTGTGAGGTTAAATTTATAATGTTTAACTCTTAGGGTTGTGCCAAACATGTGGTAGGTACTCAGCAGACGTGAGTTTCTTCTTTCATCTTGGTTTTCTGTTTAGTTCTCATGGCAATCTGACGAATTTTACAGCTTCAGATACAATAGTCAGCTTTTCCCCGTGAACTTCAGACCTGTCTTAGCTTTTCCCTATGAACTTCAGACCTGGAGTTCTGGTCACCTAGAAGGTGAATGTTTCTGGTCACCTTCCAGAGATCCACACATCTGTATTCTTACTTGCCTCTAAAACTTGACATAGCCCAAACCAGCTTTAATGTCTCAACCCATCCTTACCTTTCAGAATTCTCTATTTGTTACTGAAATTATCGTTCTGTAGCAACCAGTTAAAAGACTATGGCCTGAGTTTTACTCACTTTCTTTTTCTTGTACACTTATTTTGTTGAAGTTGAGAGAACTGATTCAGTATTTCAAAGTAGAAGACCAACTGTTTCCCTTACCCCTCAACAATGCCTAAAGGATGGCAATTTCTTGGTGAAGTCGACATATTCCAAGTCTGGCCATAGATCTTCCCACAGCCTCCTGGTATAGGACTCTTTCCTCTAATGTGCTGGATAAACGCTGACTCATCCTTTTCCAGCTTTTTGTTGTAGTTTCCTGGCCATGAACTCCAATTTGAACAATTTTGTAATTCAGTTAGGCACAATACAATTTATTAAATTACAACTTTCTTCATAATGATCATATTCCATGCCTGCCACCTAGGTTTACATTCTTGGTTAGAGTTGGTTGTTTTCAGGTTTCCTTACCCTCACATTTACGTATATTTATTTCACTTGCCAAGATTATAAACAAAACTTGTCAATTACAGATTGATGATTTCTAGTTTCACTGTGCAGGAAACTTACATACAATGTGGTAAGTCAGTCCATGGAGTTCTATTTATTTTATCTCATGTCTTGCACACATCCCCACCTATAATCTTAGCACTTTGGGAGACTGAGGCGGAAGGATTGGCTGAGGCCAAGAGTTTGAGACCATCCTGGGAAGCCTAGCCTTACCATCGTCTCTACAAATAATAAAAACAATTTAGCTGGGCATGGTGGCACAAGCCAGTAGCCTCAACTATGCAGGAGGTTGAGGCAGGAGTGTTTCTTGAGCCCAGGAAATCAAGGCTGCAGTGAGCTATGGTTGTGCCAGTGCACTCCAGTCTAGGTGACAGAGCAACACCCTGTCTCTAAAAACAAAAAGAACAAAAACAAACAAACAAACGAGCATCCCATTACTTCCAAATTCATTGGCACCATCCTGGAAATTGCTACCTTTCACCAGCATCGTTGTGGTAGCTTCTGGTGTCAGGCTACTTTTGGTTGAAACTAACACAAAAACTAAAAGTAGCTTTCATCATCAGGATTTAATTTGCCTTTCACATAAAGAAGATTTTCAGCAGGAGTTTCCATGGTTGCTTCAGTAGTTCTGCAGTGTCAGGCCTCTGGAGTGGTTTTCCATGACTTTCCTGATATTCCCTTCATGGTCACACTATAGCTGCTGCAGCTCCAAGCATCAGATTCTCACACAAGAACTTCTAGCTGCAGGAAGGGAGAGGGAGGGTTTCTCTTCATGAGTCTTTCTTATCAAGGGAGAAAAACTTTCCTAGATAACTTTCAGTAACTTTCAGAAGATTTCTCTTTATATCTCATGACCCAGGATTGGTTCACTTTCCTATGCTGTTAGTGTGAATGCAGCCAGGATGATGAGTATCTGCTATTTTTAGTCTCTATATTTGTTAGTGAAAAATAGGAAGATTGAAAAGCTCTCGGGTTTATAAATCCATCTTGCCTTTCTGCCAAATGTATCTTCTTGAGTACATCACCCTTGTCTTAAATTTTCAGTAACTTCTATTGCTAGTGAATATTTAATTGAGATTAAATTATAGCTCTGCCAGTTCCCTAAGACTAGGTGAACTTTCATTCCAGCTTCTTTTACTCCCTTAGTTTATCTCCTACTTTACTCTCCCATTGCCTACTCAGTGAACCCAGAATAGAACCAGCTCGTCCCTTGTTCTTGCCTTTGCACACGACATTTTCTCCTCTTGGAATCTCTTCCCCACAATCTTCCATTGAATGTCAACTTAGACATCAATGCACAGCTCCATGACTGCTTTCTCCATAAGTCTTCCTTGTTCTCATTAGTTGTAATTTCCCTTTTCTTTTCAACTTCTGCACTTTCTCTATATCACAGAGCTTGACCACTCATGGATTTAACATTTAAATTTTGATTACTCACAGGACCTCCCAAAGGTGCAATTCAAAGGCCTTTGCAACATTTCTAAGGCACAATCCAAACCTTGTCTTCTGCAAAGCTGGCATGCAGGAGTGAATTTTCTCACTGGGGAGTAAATCATGCGCTGCCTAAGATTTAGACCTCAGAGAGGCTTCAGTGTTTTTTTTTCCTTGTTGTAATACAGGCAGTAAGTTTTGTGAATTCATTACAAGCTGTGCTCCATTGTGGAAAATGGCTGTTAATCGAGAGATAAAACTTTAGATGAAAGTTGCAAAGGTGGTTAACTTTTGGTCTGAGGAGAGATACTGGAAAGGGGCAATACTCCAGAAAGCGTGATTTATGATAGCCAGGAGCCTGGAAAAATACTTGCATATTCTTGAGACTGTGGTATAGAGGTTTCTTACCTTGTATTGTAAGACTCCTTGTAGACAGTAAGATTTCAAAAGGCTGGGAGAAGTCAAACCATGTTCTGTGATGGCTCTGGAAACGGAGAATTGAGCTTAAATTATAGCTCTGCCTATTCCCCAAGACTGGGTGACCTTTGGGAATATCCTTGATAATGTGAACTTTCAGTTTCCCCTTCCATAAAATCATGATAAAAATACTCACTTCACAGCTATTAAGTGGGATAATACCTGGAAAGTGTATTGTAAATTATAAAACTATGGATAATTAAGTGATTACCGTTATGTATATCCATGCTCAGGAGAGCAAATGCTCAGAAAATATTTACTTAATGAATGAATAAGTGAATGAATGAATGAAAAGCTTCTATAATAGCCTACTTACAGAAAAAAATGCTTTTATTTCTATAATAGCATCTCTGAGGGTCTAAGGCATTTTATTTGCTTGCATTACTAAAATATGAAAATCAATAAAATCATTACTGACAATTAAATATCTATAGATTATATCAATGTTAATATGAAGCTGAATTTCTTGTTTGAATACATTGACTATTTATAAACTTCTGCGCCTACACTTTCTCTGTTGATGGCATTAGCGGAGGCCCTCACGTGCATCACAGCTTCGTAATTCCTCCGGGACTGTCTATTAGCCCACAGATCCATTATCATCTATAATTCTCTTTGAAAACCTAACAAAATTTGCTGTAAGATGCTTGTGCTGTGTATTGTCTTCAAACATAGCCTTTTCCACATCTTTTTTGAGTGTTGAGCTTTTAAAAGGGTCTCATATTATTGGAATGTTAGCTCACTTGTGCTTCAGATTTACACCTCTCCAAGGTAGGGAACATGTTGCTCCTTTCCTGGCTAGAAAGGTATCCGAGAACCATGGGAATCCATGAATAGCTTTACACTGCTGCTGGGCCAACCACATCTCATGTGCAACAGTGCCACAAACTGGACTGGGTGTGCATTCAATGATTTAATTTTTCCAATAACCAGTTATAGAAAAAGAATAATTTGTCTTTCTCTTTAGAACATGCATTATTTCAGCTAATTTGCAGGTATTTACAATAGTTAATTAACTTTGTTAAATTAAATTAACAGAATAATAGACTCGGGAGATCCTGGAACTTCACACTAAGATAGTTCGAATCAGCTCTGCCGGAATCTTTGACTTATTTTGGAATCATGACACCCAGACCTGTAGCAGATTCAATTTGTGTTGTTTTAAGCCACTGCATTTGTGGTAATTTCTCACAGCAGTGGAATGAAACTAGTACATGTGGTTCTGGCTTGAGTGGACTGGGTGGTTCTGGGTGGTTGGCAGTGAAGGCTCTTCTCTCTTCATAATCCAGGAAATTCTAAGACAGCCATAAACAGAAGTTCCTATTTCATTCTGCTTGCTGTTTCCTCTTGGGCATTAGGCCCTCTCCCTTCCAGCTAACTTTGCTGGAATCAGACCCATGATGTCAGCAGCTCATCTGGTGAACTCTGTCCATTTTTCAATCTAGTCTCCTTCTCTTTATTCTTAAAGACTTTTCTTTCTTTTTTCTTTTCAATAGATGTTGATGGTCCATAAACCTTAGAATCAGAATCAACTTCATGAGCTATCTCCCTTTCTCAAATTCATGGAAGACTTAATTTTCAAATATTCCCTGGTAAGAATGGAAACGTTTACATTTCATCCTTCTAATGCAACAAAAGGGGGCAAGGTAAACAAAGCAATTTATTTCTGCAAGAAAACAAGGTCCTGCCACACAATTATGTTCTGGAATCCCTAAGTATCCTTTCTTTCTTGTTTTTATGGCAATACTGGAATTACTTAGGTTTCTCACCCACAATCTTCCTGGTGCATTTTTGATAATAAAAGAGAAAATGTAGAGAGATCCAAGATGGCCGATTAACAACAGCTCAGGATTGTAGCTCCCAGTGAAAGCGCAGAGAGCGAGTGGACGCCGCACTTTCAGACGAATTTTTGTTGCCCACAGACTAGGAGATTCCCGGCAGAGGAGCCACACGG